>CM031239.1:489126421-489388921 GCA_018340775.1 Taxus wallichiana var. yunnanensis
ACCTATTGCCCCTGACTCTTATGAGATATCTTTCATGTGATATCTCATTGCTCTCCTAAGCCTCAACTCCTCTAAGATGTCTCTAGGGAGACATCATATGTATCTCATGTCCCAAAGGTGCTCCAAAATATTTCTATAGTGATATCTTATTTCCTTGTTGATTCCTAACTTCACCAACATCTTGTTGAGGAAAGATCTCTTACTTGTTTTAACCCCAACCTTACCAACATCCTGTTATGGAAAGATCTCTTCTACAGCTTTTTTCCTTAGGTTTGTTTATCTCTTGAGAATCCTTTTCCAAATATTGTTGTGGCAAGATCTTTTTATCCTTCATTTCCCTAAAGATGACATTTTGGCAATGAATAGTCTTTTGTGTTCATGGATTCCATAGCTTGTATCCTTTCACACCATTTACATACCCAATAAAGATGCACTTTTCAAACATGTAGTCGAGTTTAATCTATTTTCCTTTGGATATGCATGTAAGCTTCACAACCGAAGACTCTCATGTGTCTTAACAACAATTTCAAACCATACCAAACTTCATGTGGGGTCTTATCCACCAACATTAATGTGGGTGATCTATTTACCAAGTAAAAAGCAATAACCACTACTTCCACTAAATATTTATACTCCAAGCTAGCACCACTTAGCATACTCATGGCCTTATCCATCAACATTCTATTCACGTGATTTGTCACTCCATTCTATTATGGAGTATAAGAAATTGCCTTTTTTTCTGACTATTCCAAAATTTTCACAAAAATCAACAAATTCCATCTAGCAATATTCACCTCCATTGTTTGTTCATAGAACCTTTATCCTTTTATCAATCTGATTTTCGATAAGGTCCTCTAACTTCTTGAAATGTTTTAATACCTAAAAAAATTAAAAGGACCCTAGCATTCATACATGCATCTGAGGCCCGGGATTCTATTTCATTTTACCATTCGCTGCATTTTTATATTAACTGCACTATTATAAACAAGATATTTTGTATTGATAAGGAAAACAATTAGAAGGCCATAAAATGGAAAGTACATTCCAATGTTAACAAAAAAATGAAAGCTCTTGGCCAGAGTGTGGAGAATACAAATAATGAGATATCAACTAAAATAAAATTTATCAATTCCTTGCATTGTTTTATTACAAGAATATTGTACGGCATGGCATATTCTTATCCATTCACTTTTCACATTAACATAATAGGTACTCGCTATTTCATGGCCTTGTTACCCATTTTGCTTGGTGTGGCACAGTATTTTTATAGGCTATTCTTTTCCAATAGCATATTTTTCACAAATGTTTCCTTAAAAGATTATTAGCCAAGCTACTTTCTAAAACTATTTTTGCCACTTTTTCTTTCGAAGTATATAATGTACATAAAATTAATAGATTTATTAGCAAATTTTACTATTATTGTCAGTAAATCCTTTGTTTTCCTTTGAATATTAGCGCCAATGATACACATTACTTTTTTAATGGTAATATTCATAACTCTTAAACACTTTGAGAAAAAAAAACATCCCTGAAATTTTCCTGGCTATAAGTTTGCATTAATCATAATACAAAGTACAGGCAGTCTTATTATTTTTCCACCCTGTTTCTTTCAGTGTTTACATATGGCTTCTGGCTAGAAGTAAATTCTTGTTGTTTTCTCTAATGTTAAACGAGTTAATGTCAAATTGATCAGCACTAAAGGAGGAAGGAGGAAGAAGTGGAAGACACACAGGGGAAGGAAAGGAGAATGCGTGACAGAATAAGGAAGAGCTTCCAAATACTGGTAGATCGTTAACCACAAGGCAACTAGTCTGGAGGAAAAGGAGTTTGCATGAGATAGCGGCGAGGAGAAGGAAAAGAGTGGTCGGGAACCACAAGTGAAGGGGAATGCACTGAAGTAATGGACATAAGAGGAAGTATGGCACATAAGGGTGACTGCATCAGGGAAAAATAAGAAGACAGTGAAAAGTAGGATGAAGAAGCAGGCCATAGGGTGCGAAGGAGGAACAATGTACATGAATAAAAGTAGCAAAGGATAAGAGAAGGCGCAGGGAACTCAGAGGAAGTGAGTGGAAGTGTTGGGAGATAGAAGTTGTAAGGTAATCCAAGATGAAAATAAAGGGAAGTGTCATAACATAAACTAAAATATAGAGAGAAGAAAATATTAAAATTGAGTAGGAATGTAAAACTTTTGATGCAGGAAACAAAAATGATATATGGAAACACTTTTCTGTATGTATACTCGTAACATAGCATGTTCGAGATAGCAGGAGAGATGTAAACATTCATAAGAAAATGAAATATACAATGGTAAGATATGAAAAGGAGAAAAAAATTGAAATGTTATCTTCGTGCTAAAAATTGTAACCAACTTTCTCTTCTATAAGTTGCTCAATAACATGATACATGCTAAAACATTTGTGTTTTTTACATGGGGCTGGAATTTTTTTGTGAAAGTGGATTCAATGCATTTATGAAGAGTATGTGAAAATGATTTATGTAAAAAGAAAATGTTTATGTTTAGTACATCTTAATTGGTGATTAGTTTAGTATTTCTCTCCAATGTACACATTTATGGAAAAGAAGTTTCGTGTATTCATATGTGTCCATGGGTTTGTGGTGTCCTCTATGCTCCATAGCATAAAATAAAGCATACATAGCATGAGAACGATAAGAAAATATTAAAATTCAAAGTATAGTATAGGGAAAAGTAAAAATATGGTAAAAACAAAAATATCATCAGTACAACTAAAAATTTGAAGTGGTTTTTCCCCGAGGAAGGATGTATGTCAAAAACAAATAATTCTTTATTTATTAATAGAAAGGAAAACATACACATGTTAACTTTGGTGGTGTTTGGGTATTAATTCAAGATTTCCTTAAGTATCTAATATGAATATAATGTTTACCAATAACTATATGTTAAACTTTGTTTTCATTTGAACTATTAAACCAACTTAAAAATGAGTGAAACCCATATACATCTATACTAATTCATTTTGACAGATCCTATGTAAATATATTCAGGTATCCTAGGCATTCAATAAGGAAATTTTTATTGTGTTGAGCTACCAAGTTTATCTGTAGCTTTCTTTTATTTTGATATACGAGTTCATTGGATGATTTTTCTCACTCATATTGCTAATATAACATGTACTTATTCGACATTATGTTCGTAATATATTCACCTATTTTATTCCTTAGTTGCACAAGGCCTTTAGTAATTTTCAATAACTTGTGAAGCGTAATAACCTTCTCAGTAAAATCCCTCGGGTATAACCGCAATTATAACGATCGGCTTATCCATCACGCGAGTTCGCGGTCAATGTGAACTTGCGCAAAAGTTGGATCAAAGTGCGGTTTATCCTTGCACCGGTCCACCTCGAACCCACGACCCTCGCGCCCTATTTCCCGTGCCCCACCATCCTGCTGCGCATTCACGTATGGAAGACTATGGCACGGTTCTTTTTATAAAACTACAAACGGAAATTTGTGAAATAGGTAATAACGTATTACATTGTTACTATATAGGTACAACGTTACCTATATAGGTAACAACGTAATACGTTGTTACCTATTCCGTCAAAATTAACGGCGCGACAATGGAAAATAGGTAACAATGTAATACGTTGTTACCTATTCCGTCAAAATTAATGTGACATGACGGAAAATACTTTTTGGCTTTGTGCGAATTTGCATGAGAGATAGGCCTAGCCCAATTATAATAGATATGAAATGCACATATGCTGAAATTTCATGCTTACGTAATGATGGTAAATAAAAAATACTACACAAGTTTTGTCTTATCTGAGAATGGTATTTGGTGTTAGAAAGACATACATATTCTCTGTTGTTTTCTTTTAGCTTCCCTTAAGGATGAATAGGAAGGGATATTGTGTCTTTCCCCGTGTTACATTTATTTATTAACAATGGTGTATGTTCGTAGGAAATGGGACAAAAGACCAAAGTTTTCTATGTAAAAGTTGAAGATATGCATAAGTGTACACATTGCAGAGCAGAGGTGTGAAGTGAGTGAAAAGTAAATTACACCCTACATAGTAATTAATATTATGTTGTTTTTGTCAGCATTTATGTGGGTTCAAAAATATGGGGGTCACTTTGTTAAGGGGTTATATAACATGTGTTATCATACACATGGTACCTAATTTTATTTATATTGGTTGTATCATTATATCAATATAATAAGTGATATTATCGTAAAAGGGAGCCTAAATAATGAGTATGTAACTTGATAAATCCTAAAAATAAGCGGTATGATTAAACGTGTTTCAAATGTTTTTACCATGTAACCCCATCTATGGGTTCAAAATTAGGTTATCCATGTTGCAAGGTCATTTATTTTGCAAGGATTGCATATATATTAGGAAATAATCTAACATATTTAAAAAATAGATGAAATAATAAAATAAAATTGGAAACCAAATCCTCATTTGAATAATAGTCATTTGTGGACTTTATCCTTTGATTCTCCTCGTCTCTTCAAAGGATAAGTCCCAACTATATCCTCAAGCGGTGGACATAGTGTTGGTGATTTCCATCATCAAGTTATCACATGAGCTTGGCAAAGAGTAGAGAAGTGTAATACACCTCTTCTCATCATCCATCTTCAAATTTATGGACAATAATTAACTTCTCACATAATTAAAACTATGAAGGTGTTCTACAACCAAGTCACTCATTCATGTCCACAATTAGACTTGCAATGCATTAAACCCAGACAGGAGGTGGTGTTGCTTCAAGATATAACAAAAGTTGTGTGGATGGTTGCGAGAAAGAGTCAAGCCGTCTAGTCACAAAAATAGTTAATCGCATGATTCTTATGTTGGATTGAACTAACAAATTTTGTTGTTAACACTCTTTGCAACTATATATTTCCTAATATTTTCCTTGATTGTTGGAATTATGGGAGTTGTTTCAATTCCATATGGTTCATATTGCTTGAGGGCATTGAGTGATAGCTTGGCAAGAACATCTTCTACCCTTATTGTTTGGGTTTTGATGGCCCTAGCATGTGGGTAATATCTCCATGGTGAATATTTTGTTGATTTTTAAATTAGATTTTTTCATCAACAATAAACCTTGTATGCGTATGTTGACTTGCTAGGAACTACACATTGGATGCAAGGGAAGGACCCTAGTATTGTTATTTTCTTAAACTACTTGTGTTTATGCTTTTCGATTTTAATTTTTTCACCCCTTGTTTTAATTGAGTTTGGCATGAATGATGGTGTTGTAGAAAATATTGGAGACATTTCTTATATTCCTGAGATTCGCCCAACTAGCCTATTTATTGTTATTACATGTGGGGCTTGTGAGTAGAGAATATCAACTAATTTACAAAGATTGACCTATGGAGAAATGCCTTCTTACCAACAAACGAAGCGATTGCACCTATAGTCGACTATCGTTACCATTCACGGCATCTCATTTTCTCTTCATCTATAATCATCATTGTTTTCAAAGTTGTTTCTTTAAATGCGAGTACAACAATGGACATCTATTTGTGGATTCTATTACATAAAGACATCTCTTCCATTTGACATTCAACATAATGTTTGCGTTTTTATTATTATTTGTTTCTTGGCAAGTACACTTTTGATCATGGCATCTCATTTTCTCTTCATCTATAATCATCATTGTTTTCAAATATGTTTCTCTAGGTGTAGTACAACAATGGAAGTAAAAAAATAATTGAAAAAGGGTAAAATAAGGATTTTGATTTGGGGCCCTACCAGTACCAAAAAGGTCTAACAACCCGAGATATAACCATGAACACACAAAAAGAATACAAAAAACAGTTGCCCCCGCAACATAAAGAATATACAAGTAAAACAAAACAAGAACAGAGACGACCATAATTAGGAAGTCATTAGAGTCACATGTGGAGAGGAAGTGTTCTTTCTAGCATTTTTCTCATTGTACACCACTTTCCACTTGTCCGAGAAGCCCTCTATTGAAAGGAGGACTTCAAGAGAGTTGAGCGACGAAAGGTGTTGTCGTTCCAAGGAGAGATAAGTGGAACATTCTCCTTGGCCACTTCATCAATATGCATCTTAGAAGGCACCATTGGTTCGCTAACTCTTGTTTCTAAATTAGGATCGAATCGAGTGTAAATTGCCTTGCAAATTATTTTCCACGTCAAAATGGTATGGGAGAGCATCTTTCCACCATGTGTTTCTTACATTCTTTCTCTTCTCTAACTAGCAATCGAAAGCAATATGTCCTAGAGCAAAGCATCGTTTACACCTAAAGGGCATTCAATCTATCTTGGACTCTAAGGTCAATAGCAACCGGTAGGTTCTTTGAGGTATCTATTTCAACAAATGCGGACATAAGTAGTGTGGGTGTAACCCAAATTGGAAGCATCGACGTCCAAGAAGTTGCCTAAAGTGTTACCAATGGAGGCAAGGTGTTTCAAATTCTGGAATTTTAGAGGCAAATGGGGCATTCTAATCCAAAGCTGGTTTGATTGAAAAGTTTCGGATAGTGGGTTTAAAGAAGGAAACCAAAGGTTTCATTGCTAGGAAGTGAGATTGGAAACTTCAATTTTTTCCCACTATTTCTTTCAAATCACAAATTTCACCAAAAAAACAATAAAAATTCCTTTATCACAAGGAAAGAGGTCCAACTTACCTTCAAGCAACTAGTTCTTGGAGATCCAAACATGCAAATCAAGAAGAGTAGACCAAAACCCACTAAATTTGCATATCATACTATAAGATTCAATTTCAGCCATGTGCTCTCCAAAAGTATCACAAGGGTTTTCAATTGCACATGTCATGGACTTGAAACCCTTCTACTTGACCACCTCCCGAAAGGATCTAGTATATTGCTGCGAGGGAACAGCAAAATTCCTAGCAACCTCCATTTTAGAAGCAGGAGAGCGGTGTCCGCCTCCAAATCTGGTATCATCATGATCATAGACGGTGAAAGGTGAACGGAAAACATGGGCTCCACCAATAATCGCCATTGTAGTTGTTGATCTTGTTCCACCATGTCCACTAGAAGGAGCTCGACAATCACTAGAGCCAACACCAAGAGGAACCACGTGAGCATATGCCTTAGCCACGTCTCTAAGGCCGCCGCCGCCAAGAACAAGGTTGTTGTCGCCGCCTAAGGATGAGGCATTAGAGCAAGGTCCCGAGCGAGAGAGGTTTGAAACTAAATCACCATGGTGAATAGCCGAGCCATAGTCACCGCCCACAAAAATCTCAATGAGCACAAGAAGAAGCGACCTGTCCACGCAGCCAACAAAACCCCCTCCACCTCTAGCAAATTCATTGCCTCCTCCGTGAGCTACGATGTGTTTTAGATTTCTAGCAGTTATTCATTTTAGCACTCGTTGTTTTTATATATTTGTGAATTCTAGTACACAAACACATCTCTTCCAT
Source organism: Taxus wallichiana var. yunnanensis (assembly GCA_018340775.1). Taxonomy (NCBI): domain Eukaryota; kingdom Viridiplantae; phylum Streptophyta; class Pinopsida; order Cupressales; family Taxaceae; genus Taxus; species Taxus wallichiana. The sequence goes on from CM031239.1 coordinate 489,133,834, forward strand.
ATGACACTCAACATAATGTTTTTGTTTTTGTTATTATTTGTTTCTTGACTTGTACACCTTTGATGTTGTGTATTTGGTTGACTTGTTACCAAATGCAACGAATTTGAGCTGAAATAGTTTCTCGACTTTTGAGAATGAGCAATATTGAATGCTCTAAATTCTGCAATGGGGAATGGAGCCTGGTGGTCCCTTTCCTCTTAATTAAAATAAAACATAAATATAGATTTTTAAGACTCCTACAGTTTTTAAAAAGACCTAGCATTCAAACATGCCACTGAGGCTAATTCGTTTTACCATTAGCTGCTTTTTTTTATATTAGCTGCACTATTATAAACAAAATATTTCGTTTTGATAAGGGAAAATAATTAGAAGGCCAGTCCATGCCAATGTTAACACAAAAAAGGAAAGCTCTTGGCCAGAGTGTGGAGAAGACAAATAATGAGATATCAGCTAAATAAAAATTTATCTATTCCCTGCATTGTTTTATTACAAGAATATTGTACAGCATGGCATATTCTTATCCTTTCACTTTTCAAATTGACATTAGCAGGTACTGGCCTTGTTACCCATGCTACTTGGTGTGGCATATTATTTTTATAGGCTATACTTTTCCGATAAGCATATTTTTCACAAATTTTTCTTGAGTTAAAAATTATTAGCCAAACAACAATTTTTAATAATAATTTTCCCACTTTTTCATTTCAAGTATAAAATGTACGTAAAATTAATAGAATTAGCAAAATTTACTAGTATTATCGGTAAATCCTTCTGTTTTCCCTTGAATATTTGCCCCAACGATATACATTTCTTTCTTTTAATGGTAAAATTCATAACTCTTAAACACTTTGAGAAACAAAAAATCATCCCTGAAATTTTCCTGGGTATAAGATTGCATTGATCATGCTACAAAGTACAGATAGTCTTATTATTTGTCCACCTTGTTACTTTCAGTGTTTACATATGGCTTCTGGCTGGATGCATTCTTGTCGTTTTCTTTGATGTTACACGAGATAATATCAAATTGATAACTCGGTGTTCACAACATACACTAAGTAGGGAGAGTCGGCCAAAATTCATGAGTCATTAGTCAACAAATTCTATTTTACTGAACCCAGATTGATAAATCTAAACTTGGATATATTGGTTTGCAATTACAAGAGACTACAACATTGTTTCTTAAGCTAGAACATATTAGTACCAATATACGACCTAGGGACATCAAATAATGCAATGTTTTGTTATGATATTCATTTTCCCTGGAAGATCCCATCTCAGAGGTCATCAAAGGATAATTTGAAGCGAGGCAATACATGGCACCACATATCAATCATTGAAAACATATCCCTCAACTGTAGTTGCAGATTGACTTCTGAATATCCAAACACAAAGGTGTTCCATCTTTCCGAGGGACATTTTTGAAACTGCAGTGCTCCAAATTCCACGAAACAAAGAATCAATCTTTGCCCTGGTGCAGATTGTGAGATAACTGACAATAAACTCAATTTTATGTTACTGGTGCACATTCTATGCAGTATCGCCACGAGGCAGAAATTGGACTCAAAAAAAAGGAAACTGACGCACATGATTTAGCCTTTACCAGTTTCCTTACCTTGGAGCAACACAATCACATGCAACACAGCTAGACTCTGGTATGAAAATAAAAACTAACTACTAGGATTATTAATACACACTAATCAAGATCAAACATGACCTCAGCATTTAGGAAAGCACGAAATATACATCTTTAGATAGAAACCACTTCGTTGTCTGAAATATCTCCAAATAACTCCAAGATAGTCCCCAAACTACCTTACCTCTGATATTCAACCCAAAATGCTTCAGCCCCCAGACTGTCTTACTGAATGTCAAAGCAAACATGCAACACACCTGGTTGTCAACTCTCAATAGACACAAAAGTAGATACAGCCAGCAACATGTTTTCCCGATACTCTATGGGTAAAAAATAGGTTTGACAGACGTAACATGGCCATTGACTTCTTGGGGTAGCTGAACTTGATTAATAAATATCTCCACAAATGGGTTACTAATAAATAGAGGCATGAAGAGAGACACTGGGGCCTCACAAGACCACACTGCTTTTACTTAGAAAGTTGTGTTAGTATGAGCTCAGCAGTTTCAGTTAATGGTACAAATTCAAGAAGAAATGTTGGAAAAGTGAAGTCTAGTTGTTTATGATTTACCGTTTTGTTTCAAAGATTGGTGATGTGGAGACAAATGAGAACCGTTAGCAGTGGCTTTTACATACCCATTCTTTGATGACATTTCATTTCCATTAGAACCGTGTGATGATTGGCGACTAGGACGTTGTGACTGTAAAGCTTGATAATTGAAGGATGAACTTGCAATATCCTTCAAATTTAACAATGGTGTCAGAGCTTCAACAACATCATCCATTGAAGGCCTGGCTTTAGGGTCACGACTTATGCAATATTGAGCTAATTGTGCAGTCTTGTGGGCTCCTTTGATGGAATAGTGACCACTCAAACGAGGGTCTACAAGACGGTATAGCTTTCTTTTCTCCATAAGATAAGGCCGAGCCCATTCCACCAGATTCTGCTCCCCACTTGGCCTATTCTTATCCATGGATCTTCGACCAGTCAGCATTTCAAGGAGAACAACACCAAAGCTGTAGACATCACTCCTTGATGTCAAATGCCCTGAAACAAACACAGACATAAACCAAAATCATGAGATCATCATCCAATTTACTCTGATTCTACCTTCAATGGCAGGATATTGGACTGACCGACTGTATTTGTACATTTTAGGCTACTTTTCAATCTATAGATGGCCACCTTCATACCCAAAAGAATCTTCAAGAGGAACATAAGTTACAGGTACAAAGAAAACCAATTTCTCAAAACACAAGAAAAAATGAATTAAAGAAACAGATCGCCATTATATGGATTTTACTACGTCATGCATATGTAAACTATTTAAACTTAGATATCATTGAGAAAACCGCATTTATATAAACCTGTTAAAAAAATCCTTAGTTAAGTCGGTGCCATACTTCAAACCTTTGCTCCATTCAACAACTCTAGGCCACTTTACTACTAAACTTGTATTCATGTCAGCGCATCATTACTCAGTCAAAAAACTACTTCAAATATGCTACATTTACTTTTCCCTTACAAAAGTATTTTGATGACATTTAAAACAGTCAATAGTTCTTAATCATTGTAGAAAGAATGTCACTGCATTATTTTGCTGCAATTACAATATATCAGATAAAGACATTCACAGAGAGCAGGTAGACACCCACGAGGCAGGGATGTATTTCCCATCAATTGAGACAGGGTCGTGTATCTGCATCCTTGCATCAGAACCATGCAGATGGCACTTCAGCATAAATGAAGATCCCCAAATGCCACTCAAGCTACAACTGGATAGGGACAATAAACTCCAACATAACATTTCACTGGATAGGGACAATAAACTCAAATGTAACATTTAACAAAAATATAAAATACAAAAAGAGGGAAATCTCTCTAACTGACCTAAGCTCAACCATAAATAACTTTTCAGATACAGACCAGTAACAATCATTAACCCACATGCACAAAAAAGAAGTAGGATTCCAAGGGATGGCGTAGAGAAGGATTTGAAGGGGAGTAATTATTATTTGAAAAATTCATTGGTTACTCTTATAATAAATGATACAACCAACACAGTACACAATATCGTGCATATGAGGAGCGAAAATCCACTCAAGTTAAAACACATAAAAAGGAGTATCTTGGAAAACGATTTCCACAATTATATTAACCAGAAAAACGGTCTGTAAATATCACCAATTCTCAATCAAAGGAAACAAACCCATAATCATGTACAATACGTTGATTTACACAAGTGCATGTCAATTACATTTACTGAACTGGGAAGCTCAACAGGTCCAAAGAATATTACAAGAATCTTAGTGTTCAGTCAGTCTCATGACCTTTTTTAGACCACAGCTATCTGTGAAACATGGGCAGGTTTCCTATGATAGCCCCAACAAGTTGCCAGTCATCAACTTCATGTTGCAAGATCCACATTGCCAACCTATGTCAACAGTATCTTGGTCCCATCCTGATGTTGAACACAACAAGACTTCTGACTAACGCACACGAGCTGACATTTTACATTAAATTCTCTAGGGAAAAGAAAATGCAGACTCCACCATTGACATTGACTCATACACGAAATGCTTACCTGTTACGATTTTAAGACACTAGCATTTAATGCTTTATATAGGTTGGCAAGATTTGACTTACTCCCAAGCTTGGTCTTGAAATCAAAACTGTTTGGAATGTGTTGCATACTTTCAATAGATCTGCACAGGTTGGCTGGTGCACAGGGAGAATGCAGTAGGCTGCGCAGTGGCTACTGTGCAGGATGGCTGTGTACTCAAAGGTTGTGCACAAGAAGGTTGCAAAGTCATACATTGTGCCTTGCTATGTCATGTGATGCTGTGAATGAACCATGCAACATGGTAACGCAATGCTCGTCTATCCTGAGGCGTTACTGTACACTTGTCAGACACTATCTGTCAGCAGGAGGTGTGCAAGCAACATCTAGATAATGCTCTGACATTGGTTTGTTGAGGAGTGGTTATGTAAATGATCACTTTTATCAGCGATAAGTGGGACTCTATAGATTCCTCTGTTGCATGAACATGACAAAGTGAGGTGCTCATATATAGGCACACAATCTCTTTAGAGAGTTGATTCTTTCAGTTAGGAATGTCAAACTGATGCTGCATGCTAATACATGTAGAGTGTATTTGTAATAATTGTATATCCAGCAATACCTTCCATGTATGATGTCCTTGTATCATAAAAAGGTTTAGTTTATACAAATGGATGGAGGTTATTTCGGGTTTTCCCTAGAGAAATCTTGTCTACTTTGTGTATGTGCCATTTTCTTATTAAGCATTGGTGCCCTTGATCCTGATAAGCGAGGTCTGAAGGTCCTCTTCCCGTCATCTGGTATCAGAGCTTGGTTTTAGCTCAGTGTGAATTGGCATCTCCTGTGATAAGCGATTGTCTTTAGAGGGAGTTCTCCACTGATGGACTTTTTCCTGAGAAAATAATGGGAAGCACAAGAATAGAGATTGCTAAGTTTAACGGTCAGCATTTCGAGTTATGGAAACTCAAGATGGAAGACCATTTGGAAGATAGAGATCAATGGGTTGTTGTGTCAGGGTACAACCTATGGAAATGAAAGATAAAGGGTGGAATAAGATTGACAAAAAGGCAATGAGCTCTATTAAATTGTGTTTGTCAAATTCAGTGCTACTGAATGTATTAACTGAAAACACTGCGAAGCAACTTTGGGATAAGTTAGGGATGTTGTACCAGACGATGTATCTGGTGAACAGACTCTTCCTGTGAAAAAACTTGTACTCACTGTGAATTAGTCATGGGGAGTCAGTAGCAAACACTTGAATGCTTTCTATCTTGTGGCAAGTCAGTTACTTTCCGTTAAGGTTAAAATGACGAATAAGAGAAGTGCATTTCTTTGCGGTGTTCTTTGTCAAACTCTTGGTATAATCTAGTAATGGTTACTACTACCACTACATCCAAATTAAAAGTAGAGAATGTAGACGCAGCTCTATTGTCAGAAGAAATAAGGCAGAAATCCATTGAAGATTCTCAAACCAAGAATGCTTTAGTTTTGCAAGGTAGATTGCAGGAGAGAAGTAAGTGAAGCCTGGGGATAGAAAGGGATGTCTAGAGGTAAATCTAAGATTTCTGAAAGAACAAAGAAGAAATACAATAACTATGGAAAAACGGGCAGTTAAAGGACACCAGAGTTTAAAAAAGTGGAAAAGAGAAAATCACCTTAAGTTATGCCTCGGGTGAAAGAAAGGTTTACAGTGACAAGATTCGAGATGTAAATCTAGCAGCTTCAAGCACACATGCATGGTTCATCGAATTGGGTGCTTCCTATCATATGACTCCTTAGAGGGAGTGGTTTAGCAAATATGAAGAATATGATGGTGGTGATGTATTAGGAGACAACTCGACCTACAAGATTGTGGGAAGAGGAAACGTGAAGCCCAAGTTCAGAGACGAGAGGATCAAAACTCTTCCTAGTATCTTGCACATTCCTAGTTTGGCTAGGAATTTGATCTTTGTGGACAAAATGAATGATGCCAGCATACAGGTTTCATTCAACAAAGACGGGCAAAATGGTGAGCGATGTCATGGTATTGGCAAGAGGTGTGTGCAAGGCATAGTTGCCAAAGTCTCGGGACGGGGGACGAGAGAGACGAAGGGATGGGGTTTACGGGATGGGAAAATATTCCCAAATTTTGGGGACGGCAAGGGGACAGCTATTAAAACAATATATTAAATATTAATATTTGAATATTTTAACTTTATTTAATGAAATTCAGAGATTTAAACTCTATTCAGTTACTTTCAAGATTATAATGTAATGTTCTTCATAAAAAAGCTTTTTAAAAGTAAAAACATCAAAAGTTCTTTGAAAGATTTTTAAAAAATGGGGACGTGCCCTCCAAGTCCCCAAGTCCCAAACGCGTTCGAGACATCACCAAAATATAGGGTACGCGTCCCTGCGTAACACTGGCGCAAGGAAACTTTATTTAGGCTTGATGTTAGTGCGTTACTGTGCTCGCATAAACTTTTGTTCTTCGAACCCAAACCCAAACCAAACCTGAATCGGTAACCTAGCAAGACATAAAAGAGGCATCTTCTTTAGTATGTTGAGTCTCATGGACGTCATATTCTCACTATCTATCATGCTTCCTTGATTCCAAGAGATTAACTTGCTTCCCTCATAATTGGGGCCTAATTGGGTGGATTATGTTCGTTCTAGCAGGTCTTTGATCACCAACACTCGATATTTTCAATCTCCCATGCACACCCCCCTTGCATTTCATGTTACTTGGACTTTCACCCTTTGAATTGACTAGCCAAAAATTAGTATATTTCTCCTTGTCTATTGAGGGAGATACCTTGACTCATTTCCCCATACAAGTCACAACTACAAACTATCATGTCCTTGTGGTTCTTGCCCCATGAATAGTTGGTATAATGAAGAGAGCATATCCGTGCATCCATCCATAGGGACTTTCACTTTTGATGCCCCCAAAACTCTCTTTAGGCCGACTACTGTACCCTCCACCAAAGGAAACTATTGCCCCAAATCAACCTTTAGGTTTGGGTAACTTATGTCAACTCTATGTATGATATTCCAGATCACCCTAACATTCATGATATGTTGCTTCTTGTATTTAAATTTCCTCAAACATATTTGGAACTTACATGTTAGCAAAGAAGCGAAGTCTACGAAGCTACCAACTTATTTTATTTTAGTGAGAATGTTTGCTTGGGGCTCTGACAACTTCTTGAACCCAACACATGATTCGTCCCATTCAACAATAAGGGGATAGTTCTTACCCAAGTATAGGATTATTACAACTAAGCATAAATATGCCAAAGTTTATGCTATGATGGTTGACATGATGCTTCCGAGCACTCGGAGCATGGCAATTTTGGACCAAGGGAACATGCAAGCTTTAAGCTTCCGGACTATTGATTATATGTTCACTCTTTGGTCTATTTTTAGCCTTAGGTAAGGCTCGTTAACAATCTTCTAAAGTCTTGTGTAAGGCCTTTTACACTGTTATGAGACATTCTTTTCCAAAGGTTGTGCTACTAGTGTCTCATTGAGGTTTACTTACCACCATAAAGCTCTATAAGATTAGTTGATCAATTTGGGGCTCCCAAAACTCGACATTGTCAATAGTATTGTCGAAGTCGGGCAAAAGTGTCATCCCTTCTCAACTCTTCTTAGCTTTTACAATGATGAGCTTGAGGAACTTCTTGGTAGCACTCATGTTAATGATGGTTTGATATTGCATCATGTTTGATCGCTATTCTCCTTTTGTTGATAGTGTGGTCCTTTCTCATTCCCCTTATGACTTGTAGAGACAGGATAGATGCCCTTGTTCATTTCTACAATCTTCATTAGCTTGTGGTTAGCTTTTCGTTAACAATAGTAAAACTAAGGATATAGTTTTTAATACTTCCAAAAAATGCTATTTCTAAGTTCTAGTTGTCCTATAAAGGAGAGCATGTGGAGAACACAAAAAGTATACTTCATTGGGAATTCAAATTACTAAGCCATCTCTCAATCTAAAGCTTGTTTCTCAGTCACATCTTTCGAATGATATGTCTCTTTATCTTGGAGTGCCTATGCTTTCATATACATTTATTGGATATCCCTTCCAAAATGTGTCTCTTGAATGCACTTATCAAACCCACAATTCCTTATGAATCAAAGGTTTGGGGCCCCATTGTAAGGTCTATGGATTGGCAAATTATTGAGAGCTCAAAATATCATTCTTCAAAGTGTATGATCCATAACAAATAAATAGCTCCACAATGCAATGTCCAACAAGAATTTACCCAATCCCTTTTCCCTCAAGATTTCCATTAGGTTCACTTTTTTCCTTCATAGACTTAGGTCATTGAATGACTCAACCTTAGATCATGAGAGATACCCAAATTCGGCACTTCTTGAGAGAGGGTTGAATCCTTAGGCCTCAACAAGCAGCGATAGCATTGGTATTTTTACTCTAGTTTGTTTTTTCAATATCGGTGTCTCTATTGATCAATTTCCTTTGTTCAAATACTCCTTGGATGGCACTCCCCTCCTCTATCCCCCAAAGGATGTGATCAAAAAACTATCAAAGAAGGCATTTTATGGCAAAATTATTAAAATCACTTAGACCTCTCCCCAACAAATCTCGAACTCAACATGGAGGGATTAAGCACCCTTTGGATGTAGTTGTTCCACATGCGTATCTGAATATTTAAGTGTGATGACACCTACCTCCCTTGGTTACTACAAGGAAACCTTAGTCCACTCACTCACCTACCAATAGCCATCTAGTTCTTTGTGTGCAACTTGCGACACAAGAGCAAGTGTGCATCACCAATTTTCTCTTTGCCACCTTTAAAAGAGGTTCTAGCTTCCTCCTAAATTGTTTGTCCTACGCACCTTGGTCCATGACATTGCCCTACAAACATTATCAAATCATGTATTAGTCCTATTGTGGTGGTGGCTAATCATGTAGTCATTTCTTCTACTCCGAGTGTTGATACAAACATGTGGCAGCACGGGTTTCCAACCTCACCCTCCAACCCCGTTGTTCATCTACTCTTTGCTTCCCTTGAAAGCTCCTCCTCGAATGGCCAATTGTATTTATACTTGCATAATATGGCCAGGGCTTACCTGCTTTAAATTTACCCACTTTTGATTTACCTCCTCTAGTTATGTCTTCATTGTATTAGTGTTTTAGTTCTTCATCCAGCTCCTACGGTTCTTTTTACTCTGCACTTTTCTATCACAATTGGGTGTACTTTTGACTCCCATTGCCCTATTTTGGTCACTCAAAGACATTAATATAAATACTAATTTCCTACTTTCTCTCTCTTTCCACAGAAAAACAAGGGACCAATCATCCTTATGATTTCCACCCAAAAAAATAATTATGTCTTCATTGTATTAGTGTTTTAGTTCTTCATCCAGCTCCTACGGTTCTTTTTACTCTGCACTTTTCTATCACAATTGGGTATACTTTTGACTCCCATTGCCCTATTTTGGTCACTCAAAGACATTAATATAAATACTAATTTCCTACTTTCTCTCTCTTTCCACAGAAAAACAAGGGACCAATCATCCTTAAGATTTCAACCCAAAAAAATAACATGATCCTGCAAAATGAATATAACTGACTAATGGGACTACATATGCTCTGCAAACGTCTATTACAACAAAACTAGTTAAGGCTTCACAATTTTTCCTCTGCTCTGGAAAAGATCCATAAATGTGGCTTAATTAGGGATCTATTCATGAACTCTGAGGTAATTCAAGAATTTACTGAATACCAAGTCAGTACTTATTATTGCCACTGTTTATAGCCTTTGGATAATAAACGATAATTTTACTAAGGAAAGTTTCCAGAAGCAACCCTGTGTGCTTGTATGCCTGAAAAAGCAAACAGCCCTCTTTCGAAAGTATAGCTGCCCTAATATAAATCTTTACTTACATAGAGATACATATTTGTCAGTCATCAATAGTGGAAATGCGTACCAGTCATTACATATTCAGGAGCTGCATAACCATATGTCCCCATGACTCGAGTAGAGACATGAGTTTTGTCTCCTTCAGGTCCATCTTTTGCCAGCCCAAAGTCGGAAAGCTTTGCATTGTAATCCTAAACCACAACCAATTAACAAGTATGACCATTAGACAATGGAGTTTTGAAGTTTTATAAATTCAATGGAGAAGCTCAAAAGGAGGCTTTAGGTACAAACCGCATCCAAGAGAATATTAGAGGTTTTGAAGTCCCGATAAATCACAGGTTTTTCAGCCCCTCCATGAAGATATGCCAGGCCCTTTGCTGCAGCCAATGCAATTTTCATCCTCGTAGACCACGGGAGAGGCAGGGCCCCTTCTGCGTGCACAGCATATTGCCAAAAGAAATTAAACATCCAAAAGATATTCTATAATGGAAAGAACCTTGTAAACCAAAACAGATCTCTATATTCAAACCTGGAATCTTAAAAAGGGAGATTGTGAAGATTTTTTTACAGCAATAATAGTTCCATGATCTATATTTCAAAATGACCTTTTTCAATAAATATCTGCACAAATCAGTAGAAACTGGCATATGTCTAGCCATAGTTCCATGATCTATATTTCAAAATGACATGTTTCAATAAATATCTGCACAAATCAGTAAACATTGGCATACAACTAGCAAAAATGTGACAAATTCAAGAACCCTCAACATGATCATTTAAAAACTTTAAGAGTTGAGCATCTAAAAATGTAGAACATTTAATCAAATGACTGTTCTCTGATTACTTTGTGCTTCACAAAGATGCCACTGCTAAGAAACTCTTAACTATTCCCATACAAGCTAAGGCGCATACGGCATTACCATCAAACCACATGAAAAAAGCTAGGGAAATGGAGCACAAGGCTCAAATTGAAGTATAAGGGTTCTATTACACTGCAAAATAGCATATTCTGTCCACAATTCCACTATTTAACACCTGTACAAATAGCTATGAAAGTATATTCAATGGATGAAAAATAATTTATCCAGCCCTCATTCAAATATGTTCTTCAAAAAAAGGAGATTATGAATATCACAGGGCAAGTGACATGGCATGGAAAATTTTAGTCACAATTTAATATTTAAAAATCTAAGTTGCCAATACTTTTTGGATATGGGTACAGATACAACGTATCCAATACGCGGATACAGGGAAAAAAATATATCCTGGATACGGCCATACAAAATATATATAAATTCCAGCCTAATAAATAGGAATTAACCACATATTATGCATATGAAAAACAAAACAAGCTAAATAACCACAACAAACTACTCATAATTTCATTGAACCTGGGCACAAGCATCATCCCTACCACATCTAGTTGAGGTGTTTATTACATTTATCTCATACAGACTATTTCAGTGTTATGCGGGGACGTGTCCCCCCCAAAAAAAAGACAAGTCCGGGACGTCCCGGACGTTTTGGGGATGCCGGGACGTGGGGGAAACGTTTCCCCCACGTTTCCAAAGTGGCAGGGGAAGGGAAATGTCCCGGGACGTTTAGCAAGCACAGAGGACATCTCGGAAACATTGGGGATGTGGGGGATGTTTCGGGGATGACTGGAAGTCCCCGAAACGTTTCGGGGACTTCTAGTGTATTTTTTTAATTTATTTTTTAATAATTAAAAAAAAAAAAAAAAAAGTTAATTTGTTTATTGTTTTCTCTTTATAAATGTTTACCCGTTAAGCATAACCCGACTGTATTGTATTACAAAGACATTAAGAAACAAGAGTGATATATGAATACAGAAATTTTCGAGCACAAATGCACATGGACTGTAACAACATGCTATGAAAAACAGTAGCATACATTTTAATATTAAAAGTATAAAAATTTAAAATTTATCTTTTTTTTAATATTCATAATTTTATATATTATTTTAATAGCCGTCCGAACTTTTGGAAAATTTTTGCCGTCCCGGAGTCTTAGGTAACTATGGGCTATCTTTGTCCTTGTTTTTATGGCTTCTATTTGGTACCTTCCATAGAATAATGCTGCTGCAAAAACTGTAAATGCTGCCATAATGATATATTAAATTCGAATTAGAAAAAAATATTATTTCAGGCCTGCAAACACCCTGGAAACAGCTGGGCAGGTCTGGGTACAGCCGGGTACTGCTGGGTAGTCTGCAGATGCACCCAGCTGTACCCAGACCTGCCCAGCCGTTTCCAGGCACGTATCCGAGCTGTACCCATAATTGTATATTCGTACCCATACCAGGAGCCCTGCAGGTGTCATTTCGGTAACTTAGTTAAATATATAAACTATAAGATGGTGTAGACCTGCGCTATTGCAGAAAGTACAGAAACAAATGCCACAATATAAAATGAAAGCTGTCCAGCTTAAACATGTGCTATTAAAGTTAATTCTTGAATTCTTTTTTTCCTCTCCATCTTCAGTACCATGCCAAACAGAAAACACACAAATTTTATCTAGAACTTGATAAAAGAATGCAAGTAACCTTCAGTTTAAAAAAGCCAAATTAGCCAATACACTGAGAAAAAGCAAGAAAGAAATTAGATTAATGCCCACAAATGTCCATGGGAGGCCAGTGGGACTCAAAACTTATAGGAGCTTATAATATTTAATCAAGAGTTCTGAAAGGAACTACAACAAGCGAGAAACTAACACATCTAGAACTAAAACTAGGAAGCAATGAAACCAAATAAAGGGAGTGAACACTACAAAATTCAGTACACAAAAAAATCGTTTGATAAGAAATACTCCAATGAAAAGAAACCCCTTGTCGAAATAAAACACTGCTGAGAAAACCAAGAGAAAGGGAACAGTGCCGAACAAGGCTCTAGCATGCATCTAAGGGTCGTGAATTCTGAGAAAAGTTCCTTCCTCTGTTCTTCGCACTAGGCCCAACTAGGCCCCTCATTGCCCACAGCCACCGCTAGTCCCTCACTTCAACACCAAAGTCCATTCAAAGTGAATGACAATTTCGACATCTCAATGTTCGAAGGCCATATTGATGCTGAGTCACTAAATCATTGGCTTCAACAATTGGTGGCATATTGCAACAATAATAAGTCTGCAAATGTTGAAAAAGATCACCTTCGCAACACTTAATATCTCAAAACCGGTGTTTTACTAGTGGAATTCTTACAATACAAATAAAGAAAGCAAGTACGAACTTCTTGATACTTAGTCTAAGTTCACTTGCGTACTTGAAGAATATTAACATGTCAAGTATTATCATGACATGTACAACAAGTTCCACTTGTTGAGGCAAAAGAGGGATCAATCTGTGCCAAACCGAAATTCACAGAATTGTGAAGTACACCAACAGTATTTGCCACTACACACAAGCCACTATGGAGTTCTTGATTTATGAAACATTGGGGGAGCTTATAAATATGTCATCAAAATCAATGAGCAATCCACTATGAAGCAAAATGGCTTTGGCTCTTTTGGCCCCCACAGAAGAATAAGCCTTTGGGAAACACTTCAAATCATATTGGGAAGCAATCTCACAACTGCAACCTTCACCTAAACCACAAAGATGGCTCAACCAAAATCTCATACCGCAAAGCCAAATAACGAGAAGGGCAAATAATGTTGATATCCATGAAGATTGAGAATTTATGCAAAGATGAGTCTACTCACTTAGACATTGTAGCTCACAAACAAGAACCGAGTAGAGCACAAATCTTGACGTCATAGCTAAATGAAACATCAATTTCGAGCCATCCCCCATCAGTGCTGATGAATGAGAATGCTTTTTTCACACAAAGTGTTAGGTTAAAGGAAAACCACACCATAATATCATTGACACTAAAATTCAAAAGAATGCCATCACACAATACCCTAAAACATCTCGGCCTAACAACGGAAGCACACCGAAAACCATACTCACTTTGATCGTTTCAACAAGGATGAGAGCACAAAGTGACCCCTCAATCCATATTCAAGTATGGTATCTTACACGTGCGAGATTGTTACGTGTTGTGGCACCACTTGAAATATGTAGTGTTCTCCTTGGCAAAGCCCAACTTGTATGACCAAGATGCTACCTACAAAGTTAAGCCACAATGATGATCCATTAAGGTTAATAATTGTCTCTATCGGATTCGAGTCCCATTTGACGACCAACATCTTATTGGTACTTGCAAAGCTATGCAAAAAAACTCGTCTCTCATGGACATAAGTTTATGCTACTCATGGTTCGCCCAAAGTTAGTGTGAAATGCTGCAAAATCACATACACTCGCAACTCAATCCATTGGGTCTGCAGCGCAACAACTTGAAAACCCACTACAATAAAGTAAAGATGTCTCTAATGAGCCCAAAGATATTTCATCACGGTGGTTTGTCAAGCATCAAATTGATCTCATTTAGAGGCCTCTACTTCCAAACAATCCTCTACATCACAAATCAGTTTGGGAGACCAATGAGATTCACGGACAAATACAAGAGCTCATCAACTAAAGGAAGATTTAGCCGAGTTCTTCACCTTGTGGTAGTCCTATCATCCTTGCACCAAAAAAAGATGATTTGAAGCATTTTTGAATTGACTCTTGTGTCCCAACAAGATCACTGTGCAAAACAGATCCTCTTCCTTGTATTTATAATGTCAGGACGTGCTTAGAGGTGCACAATATTTCATCAAGATTGATCTAAAGTCTGATTATCCTTTTCAATAAAAAAATCATCACCAAATTCCAATCACAACCTAGAAAGCATCGGGAAGACTGCAATCAAGACAAATGAAGGTTTGTATGAGTGATTGGTAATACCTCAACCAACACACTTGCAGTCTTGATGCGGCTCATGAGCATCATCTTGTGACCCTTCACCGACACCTTTGACATTGTTTACTTAAATGACATTCTCATCTATGACAAGACTTGGGAAGATCATATTGAACATTTTCAAAAGGTTCTTGACACACTTCACACTCAAAATTGCAAGCCAGCTTAAGCAAGTGTAAGATAGAAGTTACTCAAGTTTAGTACATAGGTTACAGCATTGACCATGAAGGCATTTATTTGGATCCGGAAAATATCAAGATCGTTCAATAATAGCCAACTCCTTTCAGCGACATAAAACTACAAAGTTTGGGATTCTCTCACATATCTTGGCCAATGAACTTAATCATACAGCCTAGGTTGGAATTTTGGTGGACATCTATGCAACACCTAGCATTTGAAGAATTGAACATCAGAAGCTGCTGTGAACCCATCCTCACAATGTCTAACATCGATCAACCCTTCCAAATTGCGATTGATGCATCTGATTTCGTAGTCAATGCAATATTAACTCAATATGAACAAAGCGTTGCATGCCATCTAGATTTATACAGCGACATCATGTAAAGGTAGTCCACCTATGAAATGAAGCTCTATGCAATTGTTCGAGCCATGGAGCAATGGTGGCAATATCTCTCATCTAAGAAGACCATCATTCGTTCAATCAATCTGATCACAAATCTCCAACTTTTTGCATACACAAAGCTGGAAGTTGGAGAATGGAACACAGAACAAGCGGATGACTTATTTGCAGCAGTTCCATCTAGTGATCTTGCACAAAAAAGAAAAGAAAACAAAGCATTAGACTGCCTGAGCCGATCTCCACTGACTTCACTCTTGACAGAGCTCGCTACTCAAGGCTAAAACACTATGAATTGGGTTTCACACTACTCCACAGATCCAAAATTCTCACTTACATACAACATCGTTTCTCAACAACAATATGTTAAAAGACTATCTGCAAGACAAGCTTCTCTAAAAGCTTGGCCCAATATGAATTCCTTCCTACATCTCTCAATAGGCTCATCTCAAAGGCACACTACTTCAACTTGTTGGTCATTTTTAAGCGGTGTTACGCGGGGACGCGTCCTCCCAAAAAGACAAGTCCGGGGACGTCCGGGCGTTTTGGGACGCCGGGCGTGGGGGAGCGTTTCCCCACGTTTCCGAAGTGTGAGGAAGGTGAAACGTCCCCGGGACATTTAGCAAGCACGAGAGGACATCTCGGGGACATGGGGGACGTTTCGGGGACTTCTGGTTTTTTTTTTAAAATTTATTAAAAAAATTAAAAATTTAAAAGTTAATTTGTTTATTGTTTTCTCTTTATAAATGTTTACCCATTAAGCATAACCCGACTGTATTGTATTACAAAGACATATTAAGAAACAAGAGTGATATATGAATACAGAAATTTTCGAGCACAAATGCACATGGACTGTAACAACATGCTATGAAAACCAGTAGCATACATATTAATATTAAAAGTTATATGGACATATAACATTAGTATAGCTATATGTATGCTGCGAGTTTTTAATATGGACGTCTGAATGTGGACGGTGTTATGCGGGACGTGTCCCCTAGATTTTGGTGACGTCCCGAACGTTTCGGGGACTTGGGGACTTGGAGGGGACGTCTCAATTTTTTCAAATCTTTTAAAAGTTTTATGATGTTTTTACTTTTAAAAAGATGTTATTTTTACCAAGAACATCAAATTATAATCTTGAAAGTACCTAAAATACATTAAATATAGTTTAAATCCTAAATGTCATTGAAAAAAGTTAAAATATTGAAATATTAATTTTTATGTATTATTTAAAAGCCATCCCCTTGCCGTCCCTCCGTACCGAGTCTCCGAGACTTACGTAACTATGATGTGGATTGTATGCACATGGTGGACTGATATATAAATATGAATTGCTATTCATAAAAATTTAAAATTTATCTATATATTTTTAATATTTATAATTTTATATATTATTTTAATAGCCGTCCCAAAATTTTGGAAATTTTTGCCATCCGAAAACTCCGTCCCCGCATCCCACCGTCGTCCGAGTCTTAGGTAACTATGTTTTTAAGTCACCAAGGCACTAGCCGAATTTAGCAACATTTCTATCAGCCACACATTCACAAAGACATTGAGGCTCACATCAAGTCTCATGTCCTTTGCAGCATTGCGAAACCAGCTAATAACAAAGCTGGATATGTACACCTCTTCCAATTTCATCCTAACCATGGGAATCTATCAAATCGATTTTTTGTCTAGTTTTTCGAGGACAAAACATCAGCATGACCCCGTGTTCTTTGTAGTCAATTACTTCTCAAAGATATTTCGATCATGGTTTGCATGCAAAAAGATATCACGCGCTTTGTTGAGTTAGCCACACTTCTTCGGCATGTTTGGATGCACTTTGAGTTTCCTCTCCCCATTGTATTTGACCCAGGTAAGAAGTTCATTAGTTATTTTTGACAAGCTTTGTGGGAAATAGATCGACAGCATTCCATCCTTACACTGAAGTAGCCAATCGCACCCTAGTTTAATTATATTAAATCAACTATAGTGTTAATCCTCACACTTGGGATGTGCCTGCAACAGAGCAAATCATAGTTCTACATGGCATGGTCCATTCTAGACATGTCATGGTCTCCAACCAATGGCAGCTCTTAACATTGCTTTTCGCACCCCTACAGTTCCAAAAACTTGTACACAAGCAAAGGAAATAGACGAAGTAGAAAAACTCCTTCAAATTCAACAAGTGCATCACCGTGTACAATAAATTTTGACTCGTCATCGACATAAATACAAGGATTGTTATGATTCATATTAGACACCACATGTTGTTTAGATTGGTGACAAAAAAATTGCATTACAAAAAGAGCAATTCCAAGATCCCCGCCTCAAGATAAAACCACTACAAGATGGCCCCCATACCGTACTATAAGATTATTAAGTCAATTAAGTAAACAAACATTAGTTAATTTACTTTAGTTATTTAGTTATAAACTATCCCAACCATATTGTAATTCCTTTCAGCATAATAAAATCACATATGCACATATCTCATTGTGTCGTGTGTACCATTTCTCATCATTTTCTAACATTGATATCAAAGCCATTGTTTCGACAAGATGCCCTAGGAGAAGGGTAAGAACAGCAAGCTCGGAGTTCAAGGAAGCCCTGGAAGAGGGTACAAACTGCAGGAGAAAATTTGAAGAGGTCTGACATTTGAAGAAGACCAAAGAAGGTTAATGAGGTACGAACTGTGGATTCAAATTCAAGTTTCTGAGAGTTCAAAATCAAGTTGCATAGAAAGCGAACATGATTGAAGAAGAAATGCAAGTCAAAGGTTTCAAATAAAGACAATCACGAATTGAATGTTTCAAACAATATACATTTGTGAATTCTGTGAGTTACAAAGCTAACAAGTTGTTGAGTTACAAGACAAGTTTGCAAACATTTTGGTGGGAAGAATACTAGGAGAAAGATGTTTAACATTTTCATACAAGCGCATAGACATTCTTAGTCCAATGCAAGACAAAGGAAAATATGATTTTGCAGACATTTTTCGTAGAAACCAAAACATGAATGAATAACATCATTTCAGTCACAATTTTTATTAAGTAGTAAAAAAAGTAAAGCCTAGGGCTCGTGACGACCATGCTCAAGTCGTGACGGAGGCACAAACGTTAACTGGTCATAATTATAATGTCGGAGCCACAAAATTTTAAAAGTTGCAGAGTACAATGACTGATAAAATCATTCTCGGCATTGAAGGAAAGCCTATTGCAAACTTGTTTAATTATGACAAGCATCGTAAGCAGGCCTTGTTGAAGTTGTATGTGTCAGATGATTTGAAACCCAAGGTCCAGAATGCCACATACACGAGTGTGCTTTGAACCAATTTGAAGAGAAAGTATCAAACATAGGAGAAAAGTTGAGTATTGTACTTGAAGAATTTGTTGTTTTCAACAAAGATGCATGAGGGTGGGTCCCTCTCAAAACATCTTCAGAGGAAAGATCTTTGAGACCATCTCGGTGCCATTAATACAAAGACAGATAGATGGCAATGACCTGGTTGAGCTTGTTATGAGCGGTTTATTACCCTCCTATAAGACATTCGTGAATACCTTACACTTGATGGAAGAAAGTTAAGACCACGATGTTTTTATCAGGTCAGTTCTTATTTGTTAGAAAAAGGAAGCAGGGAAACACAAGCAATTGAGTCCACCTGCGGACAAACATAGAGTGCGTTGACTTCCTAATCAAAGGGAAGTGGAGACATAACTCTCGTGAATCTTCCAAATACTAGGTTATTGGATGCGACGGTATGATCTTTACCAACACAACAAAAAGTCATAGGATAAGGCGAATGTAGCAATAGTTGAATAGTTGTGAACAGGATTTTGGGGAAGAGTATGCTCTCACGGCATCATGCTCAACTTATAGTGCTACCAACTATTTGTTCATGGATTCGGCACATCCGGACATTTTTCATATTGTAGAAATTTTTATTCAGTTTTAACAAATGGAGAATCACTTGCGAGTAAAGGGGATAGAATATTTGTAAAGTAATGAATAATGTAAACTTCATTGTAAGGAATGTTAGGTATGTTCCTAGGATGCATAAAAATTCCTATCTATTCGTCATAATGAAAATCCCAACGTTGTTTTAAATTTCTCTAGAAGCAATGTATTGTGTCACATGCAATTACCCTAAGCATTGGGCAAGATGGTAGGCTTGTTGACTCTGCTTCTGATTAACCGAGAAGCACACATTTAACGAGATCATCCACTATAAAGGATGTGTTGGAGGATGACATTCCTCATAGGCTTGTTGACCTGCTCTAGTCAACTTACATGCACTAGTTGTGTAGGATTTATACGCTATAAAGAATGTGCGGGGAGGTTAATATGCTTCGTGTGCGAGACAAATAAAAAATGCCCGATTCTAAGATGTCTGGGAGATGCATGCATCTTGGTGGCAAGAAATGCCACTCAAAGAATTGTGGAAGGTGAGATCATGGTCATTTTCTCATCTTGTTGCGAAAGGTTTTTCACAACAGGAGGGAACATATGAGGTGAAGATCTAAGTTGCCAGAAACGAAAACGAAACGGAAATGGGTATGAAACGCGGAAGCGACAACTTCGAAAAACCTTGGATACGAAACGTCGACGGAAACGTCCGTACAATATATTATTAAAAAATATATATATATATATATATGCATAGTACTCATTTTATAATTGTAGACCATAAGAGATAATTGATAAAGCACTCAAAATATTTTGAATTCATTGAAATTTGAACCTCTAAGTTCTAAAGAGTCATCATTCAACATGGTTACAATTTCAATGATTCACATATACAAAATTGATAATAATAATCTAGATTCTAGAATATATCATCTAGATTTCTGATTTCCTCATAATCATCTCCATGAATAGCACTAGCACCGACATCTCCACTCCCACTAGCTCCACTCTCCCTCCCTTCTACAAAAGATCCTGATTCTTCTTCATCAATGCCAAGCAGTGAAAGTTGGCTAAGAGTTGCAGCAGAAGCATCAAAGTCGCTAGTCTCAGGTTCAATATCCCAAAGTTTGTTGGGACCTCTAACATAGGCTTCACTCTTGTGTGATAGAATGTGCAAATTGGAATGCACATACACTAAATCCTCAGCCTTCTTGGATGCTAACTTGTTCCGTTTGACTAAGTGGATGAAGGAATATGTACTCAGACCCCGCTCTCTTTGAAGAATTGCTAGCCACCTGTTACAAAAAAGAAGTTAGAAATTTTCAATTAGTAATACTAATAGTAATAATATTAATTTACTAAGTAGTAAGAACATACATTTTTAATTAATAAACAAACTTTTGATTTCATTTTAATATTTGATACCTGTGAAAGGATTTTAATGGCAACAGGTCGCAGCCACTTGGCATCATGGCCATGTGCACACCACCACATGCATGGGGGCATCTTGTACCTGTCAAGTGTTGCATCTATTTCACCCATGCTACTATTAGATGAAGAGACAAAGAGCATCATTTCACAGCGGACCGCACTAGTTACATCTGGATCAGGAAAAAGCCTCGGAATGTTGCCTTAGCTCCACTTGCAACTTCATGGTCATCATATGGTTTTTGCCTACCAGGTAGTGCAAGTATTTCACTGCTATAAAATTTGGGATTCAGGGCATAGGCTAGGAGATGCAATGGGGTGGTCATTTTATTCCACCTTCTCATGATCACGTTCTTAACTTCACCTTTGTAGAGTTTTCTTGAGGATCCTGCTCTTTTGTTGTATGATGTCTCCAATTTTTTCAAGCATAGAGTCAATGCCATCATAGATCTCCCCATGCAAGCATTATACGTATCGTATATCTAATCATAGAAAAAAGGGCTCAATAAAACTAAGCAAGTATGCAACCTTTGCCCATCAAATATCATCAAGTATCACCGATTTTACTTTGATGGCTCTTTCTATGTTTGATTGCCTCCGAGCATACCCAAACATCATCAATCACCATAAGCCTTAAGGCTTGCTTTACCTTCACAAGTTGTCTCAAGACGAGCGTGTGAGAGGCAAATCTTGTTTCAAAGAACCTAATAAAATAAATTAAAACAAGTTAATAAAATATAAAATTAAATTTAAAAAGAATTCAATTGATAATTTGATATTTCATAAAAAGTTAGCAAATAAAAATTAGAAACTAAGAAATTGTTTCCTTACCTTCAGCAACTCCAATGTCGAGAACCTCCTAAAAATAGCTTGGGACATATGATGATTTGTGACAAACATTTGGATCTCATTTGCCTCTGTATAAACTTCCTCAATCCATGGTATTTTGCCAATCTTCTGCAACATCAAATTCAAGGAGTGTACTGCACAAGGTGTCCAAAAAATGTGCTCATATCTCCCCTCAACAATCATCCCTGCTACTCTACAATTTTGGCATTGTCGTAATAACTTGGAAAATGCTTGCAGGGCCCACCGACTCAATAGCCTCAATCAAAATATTAGCAATAAATTGAGCATCTTTCACTTCATTCTCACAATCAATAGCCCTTAAGAACATTGCCCCTTTAAGGCACACTGCAACAATGTTGATTAGGGGTCTATTTCGGGCATCTTTCCATCCATCTGAAATGATAGATACCCCTGAGTCCTTCCATGAATCCCTAATTGGCTGCAAAGAAGTATGTACATGGGCCACTTCTTTCGCCAACAATGTGGTTCTCACCTTCTCATAACTAGGGCTTTTATACCCTTTCGGTGCATCATTAATACCTCTCGGTATTTGTTGCCCAATAAGGTGAACGCATCACATTGAAAGCCAACCCACATGCATAAATGCATCGAGCAACCAACTCATCAGCAACATCCCTTTTCTCATTTGCAAATGCTTGCTCTAATGGGCCTTTGGAAATTCTCTTTCGTGACAAACACTCTCCCTCTGTTGGAGTTTCAACTGCAACTTGGATAAAAGGATGGTTTGATGGGTTGGGTGGTTTTTGTGAACCCCTATTTTGCAAAGGAGCAGTTTTAAATCTAGCTCTTGAAGCTTCCATATCAGCCTCCTCTTGCTCTTTCAGATATGCCAATATATGTTTCGGTTCAACCTTGCCACATTTTCTAATCCCCGTTCCTGATTTCCCCATTAAATGAGCTTTGAGTCGGGTATAAGAGGATTTAAATTGTATTTGGCAATGATTGCATACCCAAACTCGAGAGCCACCACTAGCAAGGTTCTCCACAACTTGCACATGTCTCCAAAGAGGAGCTCTAGGATCCACACCCCCACTTTGGCTTTCTTCCCCTACCCCATGCCCTCCCACTGAAGCTGAACTGGATGCCATTGAATCAAACGTGCACTGAAAAATAAAAACATAAACTTAGAACCACACCCTACATATCCTATTCTGCTTTTGATCACCAAGGTCACCGTATAGGCGCGAGGTGAGAGCATACACAGAGTTCAGATTTATTAATTTAAAAAAACAAAATAAACTTTTAAAAAAACAAAAAAGAATTAAATTTAAAAACCCTACACAATACACATCCTATTTTGCTTTTGATCACCAAGGTCACCGTATAGGCGCGAGGTGAGAGCATACACAACGTTCGGATTTATTAATTTAAAAAAACAAAATAAACTTTTTTAAAAAACAAAAAACTTAAAAAGAATTAAATTTAAAAACCCTACACAATACACATCCTATTCTGCTTTTGATCACCAAGGTCACCGTATAGGCGCGAGGTGAGAGCATACGCAACGTTCGGATTTATTAATTTAAAAAAACAAAATAAACTTTTTTAAAAACAAAAAAGAATTAAATTTAAAAACCCTACACATCCTATTCTGCTTTTGATCACCAAGGTCACCATATAGGTGTGAGGTGAGAGCATACACAAAGTTCGGATGATATTTATAATTTTAAAAAGAATATATGCTTTTTATTTTAAAAACGCAAAGAAAATGTTACATTTTTTTTTTTTAAGCATAGAGTTTTAAAATTACTAAATTAAACCTACATATTGACATCATGATCAATGATCACATTAACATTTTCTTTAACAAAAAAAAAAACTTGAAAAATACCTGGTTTTTCCTCCTTGAAGTCAATCCCACCTTCCAAATCTGATTTGAAATTCCTCCTTGAAGCCTTTAGCTCTTAGCAACACGTCCTAAACTCTTCCTTCAAGCTGCTCCTTGATGTCTCTTTGCTCTTCACAATGCAACATGCTAGTTTAATGAAAACTATATTTAGCAAGAGAAAAATGAGAGTGTGATTTAGAATGGACCCAAGAAGTCATTATATATCTTTTAGGAAGTGTGTTTAGGAAGTCTAGGTAGTTGTATTAGGGTTAGGGTTCATTTAATGCAAAGTTTTTTCATTTTTTAAAAAGTAAAGTCGGTTTTAAAAAAAAGCGCAGGAAACGGCCAAAACGTTTCCCCCTGTTTCCTTTCCACAAACGCGTTTGGAAAGCGTTTCTAAGGGGAAACGGGACCCTCAAACATTTCTGGCATCCTAGGTGAAGATAGTCGTTTCTCCTACAAAGTTGGTTTTTACTACTATTATGAAGATGGTCACCTTCTAGATGCTTCTCTCCATGACAATGCAATTTAGTTTAAGAGTATTTCAAAGTACCTTCCTCAAAGGAGATTTGGACGCGGAGGTCTACATGGTGTTGTTTAATCATCTAACTTGTCAATTGATTAAGTCCTGTACGGACTTAGGCGGAGTTCCACAAGCCTAGCGTTTTCACATTGATCAACATCTCCGAGACTCGATTTTAGAACTATAGAGATTGGGCTGAAGTTATCAGCCAATGATGATTCTTCACCAATCTAAGAATCACCCTACAAATAGTTGGTGGGCAACCTAATATATATATTATATTATTATGCCTACACAACCAGATCTATGTGTTGTTAGCAATCTTTCTCAGCTTTTATCTCAACCAAAGCTTATTCATTGGACAGTATCAAAGCATCAAAAGACTGCAGATTTCAAATTAACACTTAAGGAGCAGCTTTCTTACTTAATGACTAAATCCTTTGGTCTCATTTCATTTACAAAATTTCGGGACAAACTTGAAGTATTTTCCGGATTAGTCATTGAGGGGTATTACGGTTAAATATTTAAGGCATTACAGTAAACATTGATTAATGTGCCGAGTCATTTAGCTATAAACTATCACAACCATATTTTAACTCCTTTCAGCCGTGTAAAATGACAAACACGCATTGATCTCAATGTGATATTAAAATCTCTTTATTCTATCTCTCATCATTTTCTAACACATACTTTGTTGTTGATGGAAACACGCTCATCCTAGATACTCCACTATACTTGGGCATGCATCTTGTGTTCAATGTTGAGTTATTAAAGCCATACACACCATCTCTGCTCGAGTGTTTCCATCAAATGTTTGACCCCACATACTTAAACCCAACAAAGAAGGATCACATCATCGACGCCATTTCTTTTCACACCCAATATGGCACTCATCAATTGTTTCAAATTATGACATAATGGCATGCAGATGAAGCTAAGTGGTGTACTTGTCAACAGCTCCAAGTCCAGTTTCCATGACATGGACCGTTGCTTTTCAAGAAAGGAAAATGATCGTGAACATCCATATTGGATTAGCAGCTCCATGCAAACTCCCTACGAGATTCACAACATACCATCATTACCACTTTGCTGACTTATGAACTTTGTGGCTCCTACAAATCATACTACAAAATGCAAACCAATTTTTGGGTTCCATGTACACATGAAAACAAGGCAAGACATGGACACACATTTTTGATAGCCAATCAAGTGGCACTTCATCTATCGAGGTAAAGGATCGGTTCGAACAACGGTTGTTTAAAACTAACTCACCTTGTCAGAATCGACTAGTAGGTTCTATAATTCTAATATGCCGATTCTATCGGGTTGAACATTGTATAAACTTTGTCTTTTGTAACACATCCTCAATGCCGTTCGATTCATCTTTGAATCCATCCCATGGGAATATACAACTTTGGACCTATCGGCAAAATAATTTGTCACAAGGGCAAATTAGGAGTTTTCACCAATGCTCTGGGACTAGGTCCCTCTACTTAGGAATGAGGCAACTCCATTTATTGAAAAAAAGAAATATGTACACTACTCTAACCATCGAGGGTGGCTTTTTAACTCGAGAATCACACAAGAATACTCTACTAAACTCGTGTGCAAAAAGAAGGTGGAAGAAAGGTGTGTGTGTGTGGAGGGGAAAAAGTGAGAAGGGGTTTTACTCAATAAATAGCAAGCTAAGTTTATTGACATTATAATTAAAATGAGAATATTTCCAAGTTAACAATGAGAAGAAACCATGTCAAGGAAAGAGGAACAAATCACAAGTAAATCAAAGTTTATTTGCATAATATTGCACATGTAACCATGCTCATGGAGTACAAGTTGAGATAGAGAGGAAAACATAAGACAAGGAGATAGAAGAATTTTAGTTTCTTGTTTTTAGTAAGACAATGGGAGCTATCAACCAAGAAAAACTAACCCTTTGGAATGGAGAAGCCATTCCAACTTATAATTTTACAATTTGTCTCTTCATCTACCCACCACATAACCTTTCATAGTCCCACCACTTGTGACCTTTCACATTCCTCTAGGAAAGAAAAATAAGCCCCTTTCTTATTACAAAAGGGACTTTTACAATCAAAAATTACAATGGTCACTTAAGTGAATAGGACGAAAGAGCCATAAAGTACAATTTATAATGGAGAAATAGAAAGTAGAGAGAGAGAGAGAGAACGAGGAGAGAAGAGATGTGGGGTGAAAAGGATGAAGCTCTTAGACATTTTGTAGAGATACACCCTGATAAGCTCTTGATCCTTTGAACACTCTCTGAACTTGATGAAGCCTCCTAGTGCACTCAATCTTTCCCAAACCTCCTCTTTGGGGATTCCTCTGAATGATCAACTTCCATAGCCCGATCAGGTACTCTTCCAATCTCTGAAACATTGCCATGTCCCTCTTATCTTTCTTGCATTTGATACACCTAGTGTTCATAATGAGACAACTTGCTCACACAAGGTGATCTTGGTGATCATGTCACCAAATGAACATGGTGGCTTGCGAGACGCAATGAAGCACAAAACCAATATCCTCTGGTCTGAGATGGGTGAAGGAAAGAGACTGGATAAAGAATGCTTCCAACTTTCAATCCACCCATCTGATGAGATGAGAAACACTTTGAGACCAAATTTAGGGAATCGGGAGGGCTTACCTTCCGTCCTGAGCCATAATTCAACTAAAAATGCATAGTGTGAAATCATGGATTTGTCAAGTCACTATGAAGCTCTGCATTGTTTCAAACATATCCAGGTGCTCTTTCTTCAACATGAGAGGCCTAACATCCTTGTTTCTTGACCAATATTCGACACTTACTATTTTTAGTAAGCCTTATTTTGAGAAGTCCATTTTAGTTACAGTTGCTTAATTTGGCACTTTTGAGTTTCCCGATGTTCAAGGGGCAATGGCAACTCTGAGAATGAATTGTTTGCAGCACTTACTATTTATAGCTAGTGAGGCTTAGGAAGGCTTACTATTTTTAGAAGTGGGCCTTCCCAGTGTCAGAATGGAATAAAATTAGTCTCAAAAGTTTATGTTTTGCAATGTGAGGCTTTGCTCAAAATTTCAAAGGATTTCAATCGCCAAGTTTTTGTAGATATGAAAAATGAGTTTTTATGGCTGAATATTTCAAATGGTTGTAGAAAATGATACAAAGCATTAATGGAGACATGTAAATACTCTTCTTAAAGGCGTTTTTGCAAGGAAGCTACAATTAAAATCTCATGGCAAACGAACATGGGGTTTGGGAGATATGAGCAAAAAGAGGTTTTTGGGCATGGAGGATGTCTGAACAATTTTGGCAACAAAACAACATACCCGCAGCAATGGAGGAGAGGAAATAAAACATATGAGCTCAAAAATGGTTATTGTTGTATTAAAATGGTTTTCCCCCTTTCAAAATTGTTTTCCCTCCCATTTGCACACCTTAACTCAACTTAGACTCAAATTGGCTAACCGGGTCTAATGGAGGTTGGAGGTGTGGTTGCACCCTAACAAATAGGGGACAAAAGAACATCACCCACTCCATCCAAAGTGCACCATGGGTGCTTGTTTCATGAGGATTGGGCCAAATTTTGCAAAAATGTGAGTTAACATTTTCTAACATCCAAGTTATCACTTTTAAGTGAGGAAAATTTACTGCATAAGGGAGCACATTTTGTGTCCCCATGTCCCCTTAACTATTGGGACAAAGGGACAAAGGGACATCCATGCTCCATATGGTCGCCATGGGTCTATCTGTCATAAAAAAGTGGTCAAAATCCAAGTGTGAGTTTATGACATGTTTCTAGCCACTTTAAGTTGTCACTTAAGTGACGAAACATAACACTCAATGGGGGAGCGCACTTTGGTGTCCCTCATGTCCCCTTGCACCAAGGGACAAAGGGACAAAGGGACATCATGCCTCCAAACCCCGCCCAAGCTTCTTGGAATGTTGATGTCATCAAATACAACATGAAAATAGACTAAGGAGTGGATTTTCGGGTCCGGGAGCAAGACATGGAGTTTGAAGAGCCAACCTTATATAATTTTGACTCCAAAGGACCCACTTCGCACCATTTTCAAGACTTGATTCAACTTGCAATTTACCTTTTCAATCCACTTTCCACTATTACCCATGCGCATGTGTCAGTAAGTTGAGTTACCACCGGAGTCCAAAATGAGTATGAACAAATCCAACACATGGACCATGAGGAGGGTCCAATGTACTCCACTTTGACCTTTGGTTAGGCTCCTAACTCTTCTTGAGGTGTCTAAAACCCTTTGAGCAAGTTCCACCTTGTAGAAAGACTCTTGTGCTTCACTGATGGACAAGTTTCCGCATTTTTATACTCCCAGAATTCTATTTTGATTATTGCACCATGAACTAGGCTTTGTCGGCCTTTCGATTCCTTGGATATGAGCTCCCAACACTTAACGAGGCTCTAAAAGCGCTCCGAACAAGGTGACTAGCTCCTTTGAAACATGCTTTTCACAAAGTTGTCTTATCCAAAAAGACCTAGTTTCGCTTAACTTGTTCTTGACCTCAATTATCTCCACGAAGTTCCCTAAACAACCTCGGATCACTTCATTTCTCTCCCACTCATCTCTTGGATGGTTTACATTTTCCTTGTAAGTTTCCGAGGAATGCCCTACGTGACAAAAAGACCAAAAATAGCAATTTTAAAATGTCCAGTGATCTGTAAACTTCAAACTTTGGAAACTTACAAACCACAACTTTATTTTTGTTCTACTTCCAATTATGAAAATGACATATTGTGAATTAATGGTGAGTAAAAACTGAACTTAGAATGAATTTTGCAGCAAGGAATAACAAATCAAACACCAAATTTATCCTGGAAACCCCCAAGTTGAGGAAAACTAGCCGGGAAGGGCAATTGCTCTTGCTCTTGCTCTTTCTTCGGGAAGGGCAATTGCTCTTTCTTCCCAAATTTTATTGGCCAATATGAATGAATACAGATTACAACAAGAGGAAAGGAAGTAAAACAATGTATACACTCCCTCTCTTTACTTGGTTGCTTTGTTTCTACACCTTTCTTCTACAAAATCAACTCCAGCTCCAATGGTTTCTTGCTCACTTCTTGCATTAAGACTTCGATGATCCATTCCACTTGCTCCCCCTTGTATTTATAGTTGTTCTCATGTCCTCTTGTGCACTGGAGAATGAGAAAGGACGCACAGAGGAAGAGACACAGTTCGAATGCTTCAAAGTCGCGACTATTCGTGGAGTTCTTTTATTTTTCGTCTATAAGTGATGGAACCGTCGATGTCGTAAACCGGCGATTACGCAACCGTCGTTCTATGCATGGGGCGGTTACACAACCGCCTCTCTGCACAAAGGGGCAGTTTTGTAACTTTACAAACAACTTCTCTTCTTCTATCTTTTTCTTCTGGCTCTGGGTGATTCCGATGAAGTAATGTCTTCTTTGGATCCCTATGGATCACACCTCCCCTGCTTATGAGGCTTTTGATCCCACAAAAGCTTAGTGGGGGAGTAGATGAGGAAACAATTCCCTCACTTGCTCCTTAGAGTACCATCGGGGCTGTCTTAGTGTCTTCCCTTTTAGTTCAACCTGCCTAGACTCTTATGGACATCTCCTTGGCTCTTTGACCTTCTGCTACAACACTACGTCCTCTAACTCACCTCGAGAGTCCAAGACGCAATCTTCTATTGAAGGTAACAACTGACATCCTTATTCTTCATCAAGCATAGATGGCTCATAGAGGTGCTGACTTCTCACAATTTACTACGAGTACATCCACATGAATTGTGGCAAGTCAAGTCTGAAAGTGTTTTATCCAACCTGCTCAAGTATGGTGAAGGGTACATACCGTAGTGGCTCGAGTCTTCTTGCTTGACCTTGAAGTCTCTCCTTGCTCAAGTAAAGCGAAACTCTGTCTCCAACATGAAGCATTGTACTTGGCTCTGAGATTTCTCCAATTGTTCTTTCACCTTGAGATGGATTTGTCGGATCCTCTCAATAAATTTTGTTGCTCTAGTCACCTCCGAATCATGTATCTCTTCCTCTTCCTGCTGCCCAATTGCTATGTCCAGTGGATTAATCGGTAGATATCCCAAGCATGCTTCAAACGAGTGACTGCAAAGTGGATGTGTGTACTACCCTAGTTATAGGAATGTTGAATGTAGGCTAAGGACTCATCCCAAGTCCGTGGATATTTATTATTATACCCTCTGATCAGTTGCACCAAAGTCCTGTTCACTACTTCCGTTTGCCCATCTGTCTGCGGATGGAAGGTTGTGCTTCTCTGTAGCTTGGTGTCCATCTTGTCCCATAACATAGTCCAAAACTTCCCCAAGAACCTATAATCTCTGTTAGAAACAATAGACTTTGGCAAGCCAAAATGCACCCATACATTAGCAAAGAAAAGTTCAGCTACCTCACTTGCTTTTATTGTCTTTTTACATGCCATAAGAACACACATTTTGCTAAATCTATCAACAACATATAGATAATCATGGCCATGTTTAGACATCGGTAATCCTACAAAATCCATAGAAATGTCCTCCCAATATACGAACTTTCCTTCCTAATCTTAGGCTTGCTTGTACAACAAAGTTTACATCCTCTTATGAATTTTGATACTTCTTGCATATTGGGCCAATACACGTACCTTTGCAAGTGGGCCATGGTTTTGCCAACACCAAAATGACGGCAGTTACTTTGAAGTATGTGCTTCCCTCTTTCGACACACAAAGCTTCCCCCATCGGTAGAGCAACCCATCTTTGAGATAATAGTCTTCAATCCCCATCTTTTCAGCCCCTTTGGACTACAACTGCTGATATGTCACCCCAAAGTCTTTATCTTGAGCGTATGCCTCTCCGTAAGCTTCCTTCGTGAAGGGCTCAAAATGAGA
The DNA here is from genome assembly GCA_018340775.1 of Taxus wallichiana var. yunnanensis. Taxonomy (NCBI): domain Eukaryota; kingdom Viridiplantae; phylum Streptophyta; class Pinopsida; order Cupressales; family Taxaceae; genus Taxus; species Taxus wallichiana. Next base: position 489,164,753 of record CM031239.1, read on the forward strand.
GATAGTGGCCAAACTCGATATTTTCTCCTATGTGGGCGGCCTAGACAACATGTCTGCCACCAAATTTGTGTTACCTTTCTTATACTTGATCACCAAATGGAACTATTGAAGGAATCCCATCCATTTGTAGTGTCTTTCTTGCTGCAATTTAGACTATGCTTGCAAATATTGGAGAGGTTTATGGTTAGTGTGCACAATAGTTTCTTTACCCAACAAATAATGTTTCCATTTTTAATTGCCTGAACTAGTGCATACATTTCCTTATCATATACTGAATATCCTTTAACTGTTGAAGTAAAAGTTTCAGAATGATAGCACACAGGTTTACCTCCCTGAAGCAACACTGCTCCCATAGCATAATCATTGGCATCCGTCTCTACTTCAAAGGGCTGCTAAAAATTAGGAAGAGCAAGTACTGGCACATGACTGATTTTATACTTTAGCAAGTCAAAAGCCTGATCATGTTCCTTACCCCAGTCAAAACACTTACTCTTTGTAGCCACTGTGTGTAGAGGTGTTGCAATAGCGAGAGAAGCCCGGAATGAACTTCCTCATGTACTATACTACTCCCACAAAGCTTCTAGTCTCTGTGGCTCCCATTGGTGTTGGCCAATTGGTGATGGCTTCCACCTTCTTTGGGTCCACTCGTAACTCTCCTCCTCTAACCACGTGCCCAAGATAGACAAGTGACTATTTGGCAAATTCACACTTCTTCATATTGCATAACAATTGTTTTTCCTTGAGAACTTGCAAGACTTGATGCAAATGTGTTAGATGTTCCTCCCATATGACACTAAAAATCAGAATATCATCTAGATATACAATGACATGTGAATCTATGAATTCCCGCAATACATCATTCATCAATCTCATAAATGTAGCGGGTGCATTACATAAACCAAATGGAAGTACTAACCACTCATACAAACCCTATTTTGTTTTGAAGGCAATCTTCCATATATCCTCCTCCATCCTAACTTGGTGATAACCCGACTTGAGATCCAACTTAGTGAAAACTTTTGCATGATGAAGTTGGTCGAGGAATCTCTACGTGGGGGACTGGATATTTGTTCTTTATGGTAATCTTGTTCAAAGCACGGTAGTCGATGCACATTCTCCAAGACCCATTCTTCTTTGACACCATCACGATAGGAGAACCACATGGTGAGGTGCTCGGACGTATTACCCCTTGGTCTATCAGCTCTTGGAGTTGTTTCTTTACTTTTGTACTCTCCAGTAAAGGACTACCTATACAATCCGATGTTTGATAGAGGGATTCGACAACAATTGAATTTGATGTTCTACCTCCCGTTTTGGTGGTAACCCGATGGGAGTCTGAAAAGATTGAATAATACTATCCAAATCTTTTTTTCCCTTGTTAGAAAAATCTGAAATCTCTATCCCGTCTTGTTTATCCTTTAATAAAAGTAAACAAAACTGATTATGATTTTCTTGAATAAGTCTTTTTCCTTGGTTAGCACTTACCATAGCAATTTGTGTCTTGTGTTGGTGTGCCCGGATGTTGTAACTGATTCCATCCTTGACCCATCTATACCGGTTCTCCCTCCTTGTGAATATGGCATCCCTGATATACAAGTAAGGACTTCCGAAAACAACATCAAATGCATCAAGTGGAATTACATCAACTTCTAATACATATATATAGGGAATTTATCCCAAACTTGAACTTACATCTTCTTGTTACCTGAATTTCTACACCCTTCTTCACCCATCCCAAAGGATATGGATGTGGATGCTCGTAAGTTTCAAGACCAAGCTTCTTTACAACCGCATCAGAAATCAAGTTAGGACTGAGAACCAATATCAACTAAAGCATTTACCTTGATTCTCTTGATTTGGATTTTGACCTAGAATAGTTTACTCATCTCTTCTTCCTCCTTGTGGTTGTTCATGTTGGTGATCGTGCATCCAAGCCTCTCGTCTATATCAAAATCATCCTTTATTTCCACCTCCCCATCCGCCTTCTGCAGCTATCATGGATTTCTTTGAGTCCTTGGTTCGGTTCTTTGGATGTATCTCGGATGTAACTTCCAACATGTAGTGCCAGTATGACCATTGATATCATAGTTCTTACAAAAATTCTTGGGATCTTTACAAGTATTCAAAGTAGTGGCAACTTGTTTACCTTTCCCTTTCCATTTACCTTTGTTACTTGTTTGTCCCTGCTCTTTCTTTGCCTGATTTGTTGACTATTTCGTCTTTGACTCTGCTTCTCCTTGCTTCCTTTCATCATCAATATAATATGCTTGCACACAAGCTTCATTAAGATCCTTGGGCTTCGTGGAGATAACCTCCCATCGAAAGTGAGTGTGAAGTCCTCCCAAATACTTGGTCAGAATATCCTCATCCTCCAAGTCCATATTAAGTAACATGGCTTGTCTCCGAAACTCCGTAGTATAATCCTGCACACTTTGACCACTACCTTGTCTAAAGTATTGCCATTTAATCATCGATCCAGTCTTATGGCCAATAGGATAAAAGTTAGCTCTAAGCAATTCTTTAAATTCCTCCCAAGATCTTACAATAGGACGTTTCTTCTTTTCACAAGTGGCTAGATGGGTTTCCCACCAAACAGAGCATGTCCTTCCATTTTGAGACGTGCAAAGGTGATCCTTTGTGCCTCAGTAACATCATGAACACTAAAGTAAACTTCTAGTTGTTTTAACCATTTATCTAATAACTTTGCATCTACTTGTCCTTCAAAGCTCTTAATTTCAACCTTAGTTTCAACTTTAAAAGGAGCATGATCAAATTTTACCTTCTCTTTTACAACTAGAGTTTCTTCTTCACGCCCTTCTACATCTTCCTCATCGTGACTCTTGCCTATGCCAAACTTTTCAGCCAAGGCTCGAACCATTGAGTCCATGTTATCTTGCTTGACTGAAGCCATCTTTTGCAGATCTGAGAGTTCTTATTGATGTCTATACATTCTATCCATCATGGTCTCTAGCATCTCAATTCTACGGACCAAATTCTCTTCCTCCATTTGATCTCGAACTTTTTGTTTCCACTTCTTCGTAGAAATATTAGGATCGCAAGGTAAAACTTCTTCGCCTTTAGACCTTGTCACTATCATACAAATCACAAGAACGAATACCACAGTCCTGGATACTTATTGTTAGCTCTAATACCAAAATGATCTGTAAACTTCAAACTTTGGAAACTTACAAACCACAACTTTATTTTTGTTCTACTTCCAATTATGAAAATGACAGATTGTGAATTAATGGTGAGTAAAAACTGAACTTAGAATGAATTTTGCAGCAAGGAATAACAAATCAAACACCAAATTTATCCTGAAACCCCAAGTTGAGGGAAAACTAGCCGGGAAGGGCAATTGCTCTTTCTTCCCAAATTTTATTGGCCAATATGAATGAATACAGATTACAACAAGAGGAAAGGAAGTAAAACAATGTATACACCCCCTCTCTTTACTTGGTTGCTCTGTTTCTACACCTTTCATCTACAAAATCAACTCCATCTCTAACGGTTTCCTGCTCACTTCTTGCATTAAGACTTCGATGATCCATTCCACTTGCTCCCCCTTGTATTTATAGTTGTTCTCATGTCCTCCCATGCACTGGAGAATGAGAAAGGACGCACAGAGGAAGAAACACAGTCCAGACGCATCAAATCCGCGACTATTCGCGGAGTTCTTTTATTTTTCGTCCATAAGTGACGGAACCGCGATGTCTGAAACCGGGCTACGCAACTGCCATTCTGTGCAGGGGTGGTTCTGTAACTTTACAAACATCTCTTTTTCTATCTTTTTCTTTTGGCTCTAGGTGATTTTGATGAAGTAGTGTCTTTTCTGAATCCCTATGGATCACCGGGAGCATTGTTCTTTCATAGATCTCGATGCGTCAAGAATCAATCCAGGTACACTTCTCTGCGCATGAAACACACTTAAAACTCATGTTAGCATGTCCCTCTCACCCAGAATGAGTGTTACATGGTTGAAATGTTGCCCAGAGGAGAGGTGTACATTGATCAAAAAGGAAATTTCAAGCGTGGGTTTGGTTTTTATGACCAAAATTTTAAATTTTGCATGTTAGACATTTAGCATGACAACAGGACCTGCGGTTTCCAAGTCCAGCATCGTACCAATATGTAATCTTTCTTTTTTGAGAATAAAGAGTTTTATTTGCTAGATCATATTTCCATTGAATGTGTAATGGTGCTTTCACATTTGTCTTTTATTCCAATCGCATGTTCAACATAACTCACAGGCTAATTAGCCAGGTCCATCTAATAGTTGGTCTATAAGTTGTCCTCCATACCACTCTTACCTAGCACAGAAAAGAAATCACCAAATATTTAGGAATATGTTTTAAATTTGAATCCCTCATTTATATTTTGCACCCCTCATGAAGAATAGGACACAACAGCCGCAAACCTAGGTCTGTTATATCAGTTGGAAGATGTAACAGTTTACACTGGTATATCCTAGAAATGCATCTCAATTTCAAACAAGGATTTAGTTTTACAGCTCTCCATGTGTATGTTGTGATAGTATTGCTAATATATTGTAATTCAAATATTGCTCTCAATTATGATAAATTATAAATCCTACACCCCATTTGATGCCTTACTAGAACATTTTTTCCATCACATATAAGTTTCCTCAAATCAATGCAATTCAACAACTAGAGCATATTATTGCAATCCTTGAGGGAAGTAAATACAACTGAACCCTTATGAATTATTCATCCACAGATTCATGACCATTTTTAGCACAATAGAACAGCCTATACTCCAGTATAGATAAAAAAATATGTTTTAAATGTTTAAGAAAGAATGAGGGGGTCAATCCTATAAGATTTAGGCTGATCTTCCACATGGTCATTGATGCTTCATGACACTCTGAAACGCTGAGGAAAGGCAACATGAGAATTAATTTTTATTTTTTTATGTTTTTAAAAACACAGATTTTATATTAGATGATATCCAAATTTACATATATGGCTATGGCAAGCCTGAAAGCTATTGGTCCAAGCCATAGCATTTTACAACAAGAATTAATTATCATTGCCAAAAAAATTATAATATTCATAGACACCTCATTCTACCATAGAAGTGAAACATTACAACACTGGAGGTAAAGCACCAAATGCCAACTGTTTCGTATTTGCCACCATCAGTTGCATCGCATAAAGCAAGATGGCATTCAATACTCAAGGAATGGGCAGCAAATCACATATATGCTACACAAGTTTTGAATTATCGGTAAGGCTACAGCGCTATTTCCAAGTCCATATTAGTACACATATAAATGAATGTTAACAAACAGGCCAATGCAATCTGATGATATAAATATTCCATGACATAAATTAGATATAAAATTCAAGCACATGATATGGCATCGTACATATCCAACATGGTCACAACAGAACAAAGCAAATGAATCAACCATCCTATCAGAATGACTTGTTAGAAACTGAAAGTGACAAGACAAAGCTAATTAATTATCAAAACAAAAAATCTGGCATGGCTAGACATTAGACAATCTCCATATTCTCAAAAAAATAGACAAGAAGAAACCCTATGGAAACCATGTCCTAGAACAAGTGGAAAACAAGCTGCACAGGTCAGATGATGGTAGGTCACAAGTGCAGAAACTACAGTTCCAAAGCATAAGACAGAAAGAATGTTAATGTCAATATATAACCAATAACATATCAATGGACTCATAGATGCATATCAAAGATAGGAATGAAAGACATTAATTTTAAAAATGTTCACGGGTGACCAAAATAGGTCAATGGGACTCACACACACAATCAGACTGAATCCAGTATAACCAGCATAGAGGAGCAAGAAGAAGCTCCAAAGAGAGGCTATTAGCCAAAGCTAAACTAAAAGCATAAAAGAGCATAGCTACCCAGAGGGGTGAACCCAGAGTAGGTAAAACATAAACATGTCAACACAATAATGCCAGGTCTATGGTGTCTTTAAGGTAAGTACAATGAACTAAAGATATGCTGATAATGCAACATGTAGTATGGTTCTGAGTTGGCATAATGTTGATTTCCAATTTCTGTAACCTGTCAGTTTGAACAATGGACAATAGAGTAGAGGTGCAAAATGTCATGCCAAATGAAATAACAGATAATTGCATATCATAGACTAATGATAATAAGAAAACCCACTAAGTCATGGATAAAGTAAACAATTGTGTATTCCTTGCACATCATCTTTACATCTTCAAAGATACTGGGAATGCAATTTCCCCAACTTTATTTTTCACTAAGCAAAAAAATGTATTAAGAGTGTGTACATGTACAAAAGGCAGGCATTGTCTTTTCCCATGAGAAACAGTAGAAAGACAATTTGTAAAAATACTGCAATAAGAACTATGTACAATCTCACATATAGTGACTGCCAATTTATAAAAGTTGTCACAATTTAAAGGATCTGTGTGTTTCAAAACGTGCAAAAAATGTATTGACAGCATAACAACTGAACCCAAAAGCATAGCTATAACTTTTACATGATAAAGATAACCCAAAATCACCCCAATTTTAGCATGTTGTTTCTCTCTTTTAAGCTGTGACTCCATGTCCCAAATTTTCTGTGCTTCACCAATCAAAGTGGACCTTATCCTTGATGACACCCTTGGCGAAAACCATTCTAAAATATCCGTTTTCAGGTCAAGCAACACTTGACTCGCAATGCAAAGTCTATAGATGTATTCTTAACAACGAGGTAAATACCAGACAAATCATAGACATAATGCCTTCCTCATGATGTGCCAGGCTTGTAAGAAATTTCTTTAAAGTTGTTTGTGATTAAACTTGTCTTTTGTTTCTCTAACTACTTCACAAACAATGTAGTCAATTTTGCTTCCCTAGATTCAACAATGCTGTACGCCTTATTAAGAAAAACCTTAAGGCATTGAATTGCGAGTGCATTCAAGTTGGGCAATGTTATTTTTTGATCCATTCAAAGAACTTCAAACAAAATGTTTAACTGTTCATGTGTCTCCATGAAAAATCTCAACTGTTAAATGTTTAAATCTTCTGATATTCTTTTTATTAAATATTTGTCTATCCTATACTCCCCACCATTTCTTTATGTTCTCATGAGTAGTTTTTGGATTCTCCGATTTGCAGCCCAACTCATGATTTCACCTCAACTCATGATTTCAGAAATCTATCAGCTCAATCCCAACAATGTACCAATGCTAATGTTAGCTTTTAGCAGCCCAAGCAACTATCCATTGTAGTTTATAATATAAGGAATCAATCTAATATCCAATGAACGTAAGAAGAGACGATGCACACATCATATATATCAAAAGAGGTGTCAGCATTGTATAATATATAGCCTTATATGTTATATTGATTGACGTTCATGGTGTTGGAGCTCAACACATGGTACATCAGATAGATCATCTTCAGATATCACATAACAAAATCTTAAGAAATGTACATATAGAAAAAATCAGAAACTTACAGGATATGGATCAAACATTTCTAACTCTCCAAATTATAATGACCCTAAATGCATCCAATCAGACATTTTATAGATTAAAGGAATGTATGATAGATATCAACAAGTCACTTTTGATAACTCATCTCAAAATACGTCAAAGGGTCTTTGCCCACTACTTTTAAAATTTTCCTTAGCATTCATATGAAAGCCCTCCAACACATCCTCAAATTCTGACAAAAAAATCCAAGTAGAACAATCTCCATAGATACCAAATAAAGAGAAACTGATCCAATAAACCAATACAAGAGATGCAATACTTAACAGAATTTTTAAGCTAAATACAATAATAAAAAATGGCATACACAAATTACACAGTACACAATTTATCCCAGGAAAAGCCTAACCACAAAAAACCTAGCAAAATAACTCTTTTATTGCATTAACTAAACCGTTTACAAACAATAATGTACTTCCAAGTTTTGTTTTACCATTATGCATCTGCGGCTATATTTAAGCACGTCAATAGAAAACCATCAAGGCGGTATTACATTGCCATGGATACCAAAACCATCTGCTATACAAACCGTAAGCTAAAACCTCCCAACTGCATACCCATTACGTTCCAGTGAAAGGGAAGTATTCCCACTCCAACTCTACAGTCTAACAGACTGTAAAACATGGAAAATATACAGCACAATTTCAACATTCTCCGCTTTTTGAGTACTTTCCATAGGGGTACCATAGCCATACATTCAGCGGCTAAGGCAGTCATGCCCATTAGTTTCTTACACCAGGAAAAAAATTCAAAACTCAAGTCCTTGTTCGCAAATCAGCAACATTCTCATCTATGTCCACCTTCTCCAACATTATCTTCTTCTCTTCCACCATTTCCCTCACAAGATTTATTGATTCATTCTAGAGTGATACTCAGGGTTCTTTCCTAGACAAATTGCACTTTGATTATAACAATCTATCTTTACAACCTTTTGAAAGAACCCAACGGTGAAAATCAACCATCGAAGCCAAAATGCTTGCTTGCTTGCTTGAATGAGTAGCTGCCATGTACTCAGCCACTGTAGTGGATATTGCAACACTTGCTTGATGTTTATTCATCCACCTTATTGTTCCATCGAAAAAGTTGAAAACATACCCACAGATAAACCTACGCTTATCCAGATCTCCACCCCAGTCTAACTCCACAAAACCATGTAGACTCAATGTCTTGCTCTCACCAGAATCACCCTAATAGCAAATTGCATAATCAAATGTTCCATAAAGATACTTGAAAATCCTCTTCACTGCAGTCTAATGTTCCTTTTCTAGATTTGACATAAATTTGCTCACGACTCCCACTGTATGAGCAATGTTTCGTCTGGTACTACCATTCCATACATCAAACGTCCAACAACACTAGAATACAACACTTGAGACACGCTCAATTTCTTCTTTTGTTTTGGAACACTGTCTAACAAATAAATTTTGACCAACAAGAAAGGGAGAACTGACAAATTTTTTTCTTGCATCTTAAACCTTTGCAACAGCATCTCAACATATTTCCTTTGATTTAACCACAACTTCCTATTTACACGATCTCTTGTTGATTTTCATGTCTAAAACATATTTTGTGGCACCTAAATCCTTCATATCAAATTGAGATGATAATTGAGACTTGATTGATCATTTCCTTATTATTACCAATTAACGGTATGTTATCCACATACAATACAATGATAACAAAATTTTCACCTTGTTTAAAATAAACACGGCAATCAACTTTGCTTCTTCCAAGTCCAAGTCCCAGCATTTACCTATCAAATTCCTAGTTCCACGTTATTAGAGATTGCTTCAAGCTATAAAAAGACTTTTCAACCTACTGACCAAATCCTTCTTTCCTTTTACAATTAAAAAAATAGTTGTGGCATGTAGATTTCCTCCTCAAGCTCACCATGTAGAAAAGTTGTCTTTACATCCATCTGGTCTTTACAATAGCAATGACTAGAAAAAACCTAATTGAATGTAACTTAGTAACAAGGAAATAATCTCACCGAAATCAATTCCCTCTACCTAAGAGAATCCCTTTGCTACTATGCAAGCTTTATACTTCTCCATTTTCCTTTTGCAATTTGTTTCTTAAATACCCATGTGCAGCCAACAAGTTTTCTTATAGGATGTGAATTAACCAAGTCCCATGTTTGATTTTATCTACGGTCTCAATTTTTCCTTTAATAAACTTCTTCCAAGACTTAGTTTCTTTTGAGCCAAATGCCTCCTTTGTTGTCTTGGGATCTTTATCAATAACTAACAAAACTGATAAAAGAAATGCAGAACAAAAATCATGCGGAGTTATACCTATCGGTATTCTTCTTTCTCAATTCGACCTTCTCAAGACTAGAGTTTATTACTCAACATCCTTTGGTTCCTCCTCAATGTCATTTGAATCTTCCTCCGTCAACTCTCTCCGGCTCATCTTCTGCAATTGCATAAAATTTAGATGGAGATACCCCGTCTTCTACTTCAACATGAACCTATTCAAGAACTTCCTTTGGTTTTGCTTCTTGTTGTGGAATCGAATTAGCCACTCGAAGATTATATTAAGACTATAAACAATCATAAGTATTTATAGGTTCTATAGCTTGTATCCTTTTACACCATTAGAGTATCCAATAAATATGCATTTAGCATATTTATTATTTAACTATCTTTTTCTTATTGGAATATACATATAAGTGACACAACCAAGTACCCTTAAATGTTGAATAGAGGGTTTCTTACCAGTCCATGCTTCTTGTGGAGTTTTATCTTCAAGGGTTGACGTGAGGGATCCATTGATCGGAGTAATGACAATTGTTTTTGCTTCTACCAAGAATTTCCTATCCAAACCTACACCACTATGCATATTTATGGCCTTATCCATGAGCCTTGCTCATCCTTTCTATAACTTCATTTTGTTTTGGTGTATATATGGAGTTGTCCTCTACCTTTCTATACCACATTGTTTATAAAATTACTCGAGGCATTATAGCAATATTCCCCATCATTATCACATCTCAAAACATTTATCTTTTTTTCTAAGTTTCTACAAGAGCCTTAATTCATTGAACTTATTGAAAACATCATATTTATTTTAGATAAAATATAGCCATGTCTTCCTTGAGAAATCATCTATAAAAGTGACATAATACAAAGCGTTTCCTAATGATGGAACTTTCACAGGTCCAAACACATCACTATGTATTAAATGCATAATTCCTTCTAATCTTGAAAGCGCTTGCAAACTTTACTCCGGTTTGCTTACCAATCACACAATGCTCACAAAAATCTAAATCTAAAAGGCAATCAAAAATTCCTTCAACCATACCTTGAGTTTTTAACGCTCTAAGGCCTTTCTCTTACCGATCCTGTCTGTCCCCAATAATTAATTCTCGTTGACCGCGTCCTATAGGGATCATCGAATCAATAGCAATAAGACCCGTTTGAAGAGGTTCATATACAGAACGTCTTGAAATAATACCTGGAGCGGGAGATTCGATCAATCGAAATTCGGAAGCTGGAATTTTACCCTTACCATCAATAGGTCGAGCCAATATGTCCCATCCTCTAATACCACAACATTGTCTTGTCTATAAGAGGTGTAGGAGACGGATTTCAAATATTGTTAACCTTCAAAACCATAGAGCTTTTGTACTCATCGCTTATAGTGCTTGCCTCAAACTTGAAAAATGTTTATGTATAGACTCCTCTTACTTGTACCAGTGCTCCTCAAACCATCTTGCAACTATCTTTATTTAAAAATCCCTGCACACACATATCATTCATCTTTACTTACAAATTATTTGGTTTCTATTCAAACCTTAAATGTACAAAACACTAAGGGGGTTTTAATCCTTTCATCTTTGACCTCAACCCGACTCTCCCACGACCTATGATCTTATAGGTCAAGTTGTCTCCTAAGAAGACATCACCTTTGTTGATCTTTTCATATTCACATAACCACTCCTTGTGAAGAGTCATATAAAAAGAGGCATCAAGTCAATCAAGCACACACCTTCATATACATGTGAGCTTGAAGTTGGCAAAAATAAATCTCCGAGTCTTCACTAGAGAGTGTTGTATTTATATAAATGGCACGCCAAATGGCATATCTTTTTCAGCCCTTTTTAGATCTGTGATCCTCTTTAAATTGACTTGATTTACCACAATTCGAACATTTCCTCATATCTTTTGTAGTAATCTTTAATTTATTTCTAGACTTTACACCATTAGAATATCCAATAAATATGCACTTGGCAGATTTACTAACTTCAGCCTTTTTTCTTTCGAACCTAACTCTCCCACGACCTATGATCTTATACGTCAAGTTGTCTCCTAAGAAGAGATCGCCTTTGTTGATCTTTTCATATTCACATAAGCACTCCTCGTGAGGAGTCATATAAAAAGAGGCACCCAAAGTCAATCAACGCGCTACATCACATGCATGTGAGCTTTAAGCTGCCAAAAATAAATCTCCCAAGTCTTTCACTAGAGAGTTTCGTATTTACATCTATGGCACATCAAATGGCATATCCTTTTCAGCCCTTGTTAGATCTGCAATCCTCCTTAAATTGACTTGATTTACCACAATTTGAACATTTCCTCATATCTTTTGTCGTAATCTTTAGTTTATTTCTAGACTTTACACCATTAGAATATCAATAAATATGCACTTGGCAGATTTACTAACTTCGACCTTTTTTCTTTAAGAACATACAAGCAACACAACCAAGTACCCTTAAATGTTAAATAGTACTTCCTGCAAAGTTTTATCTTTAAGGGTTGACGTGAGCAATATATTGATTAGGTAACACGCAAAGGTTTTGCTTCTACCAAGAATTTCCTATCCAAACCACTAAACATACTTTTGGTTTTATCCAATAGAGTCATGTTCATTCTTTCTACAACTCCATTTTGTCGTGGTGTATATGGAGTTCTCTTATGTCTTTCCATACAACATTGTTTATAGAATTGCTCAAAATCCATTGGAGCATTATTCCCCACCAATATCACTTCAAAACAATTTTTTTTTTGTCTAATTAGAGCCTTAAACTCTTTGAACTTATTGGAAACATCATGTTTACTATGATGCATTGAAATGTTGCCCCCACTACGTACCCCCATAGAAACGTTTTGAAAGCAGTGCAGGTACAAGAACAGCTCCAAAATGCTTGTACGCCTGTGTACAGCCCAAAAACGCCATAAGAACATCTTTGCCATACCTAGGGCATTTCCAAGCCACGTCCACGGCCAAGTGTATTTTAAAAAGGAAAAAAAAGGAAAAACACTTTGCATTTATTGTTTCTAACTCCAATCTACCCACCCAACCTTTCCTAAAGACACGTCCTAAAATCTATATAAGAGCATCTTTGGTCTAATCTAAATCACACTCATTTCTTTCTCTTGTTGAATCCAATTTTCACTAATCTAAAATTCAATATTGTGAAGAACAATGAGGCATCAAAGAGAAACGTGAAGGAAGAGATTAGGAGGTGATACTAAGAGCTAAGAGCATCAAGAAAATCAAATTTTTTCAACCTCTTTTATTCTTTAGTTAAGAAAATGTCAATGTGATCAATGATCATGATGATGTGTACATAATGCGCACATCATTCATGGTCATTGAGCATGATATGTTATTTTTATTTTTAAACTCTACGTAAAGAAAAAAATATAACATTTCCTTTCCATTATTTTGTTGTATAATATAGTTCTTTTGATGTTTTTAATTAAAATATCATCATCGAACTCTATGTATGCTCTAAACTCATACCTATATGGTGAACTTGGTGATCAAAAGCAGAATAGGATGCCTAGGGTTTGGATTTTTGATGTTTTAGGTTTTTAGAGATTTTTTTGTTGTTTAAAAAAGCTGAACTCGTGTATGCTCTCACTTTGCACCTTCATGGCGAACTTTGTGATCAAAAACAAAAAAGGACCTATAGGGTGAAGTTTTATTTATTATTTCTAAAATTTGTGTTTTATTTTTTTTTGTAGGTTTGAACTTTGAGATATAAAATATAAATGTCATCAAGCTCACCTTTAGGGGAGGGCATGTGGAAGCAAGCCCAAGGGAAAGCCCATAAAGAAATATTCTAGATCCCACGAAACATGATCCTGCTTCTCCTCTTTGGAGACATGTACAAGTGTTGGAGAACCTTGTTGGTGGTGGCTCTCGATCTTGGATATGCAATCATTGCAATATGCAATTTAAGTCCTCATATACCCAACTCAAAGCTCATTTAACTAGGGTAGTGGGAACGGGGATTAGAAAGTGTACCAAGGTTGATAAAACATATCTTGGTATACATAAAAGCTCTAACTTGTAAGCTACAAGAGCTAGATTTAGAACCATTCCTTTACAAATGAGAGGTTTGGAAAAACCACTCACACCATCAAACCATCCTTTCATTCAAACTCTAACTCAACCACTTTAAGTTGAAACGCCCTTAGAGGAAGAGGCCACCTCATGATTGAGAACAAAGGGCATATTGTTAATGAGTTGGTTGCCCAATGCATTTATTCATATGGGCAGCCCTTCGATGTGTTGTGGTCAACATATCGACAACAAATGTGAAAGGTACTAATGATGCACCACAAGGGTACAATGACTCCGGTTATGAGAAGGTTCAAACATCATTGCTAGCGAAAGAAGTGGACCATATACATACTTCTATACAGCCGATTAGGGATTCCTCGAAGGACTCAAGCATGTCAATTATTTCAAATTGATGGAAAGATACTTGAAATTGACCCTTTATCAATGTTATTACAGTATGCCCTAACGGGACAATGTTCTTAACAGCCATTGATTGCAAGGGCGAAGTAAAAATGCTTAATTTAATGTTAATATTTTGATTGAGGCTATTAAGTTAGTGGACCCCCAAAACATTGTACAAGTCATCACAGACAACACAAAAATTTGTAGAAGCAACAAAGTTTATTCATATTGTAGAGAGGAGATACAAGCACATATTTTAGACACTTTGTGTAGTACAATCCTTGAATTTGATGCTTTAGAAGATTAGCAAACCATGGAAAGAGGAAATTCATATGGCAGTAAATGAGATTTAGATGTTTGTCACAAATCATCATATGTCCCAAACTATTTTTAGAGATTCTCAAGGATGGTATTGTTGAAGGTAAGGAAACAATTTACTAGTTTCTAACTTTTATTTTCTTTCCATTAAAGTATTAATTGAATTTCTTTTAAAATTGTACTTTTAAAAAAATTAATAGGTGTTAAAATGAGATTTGCCTCTCACACGCTCATCTTGAGACGACTTGTGAAGATAAAATAGGCCTTATACAAAGCATGGTGATTGATGAGGTTTGGTCCGTTTGGAGGTAAGAAAACACAAAACGAGCCATCAAGAAAAAATCATTTATGCCTAACAATGATTGGTGGGCGAATGTTGAGTCGATTTTATCCATGATTAGATATGTAGACAAAGATCACACTTGCATGGGGAAATTTATGATGGCATTGACTCTATGCTTGAAATAATTCAAGACATCATACATAAGAACAAGTAAGATCCTAAAGAAAACATCTACTGATGAAGTTATGAGTGTGGTCATTACGTGGCATAAAACTACCACCCCATTCCATCTCCTTGCCTATGCCCTGAATCCCAAATATTATAACAATAAAATATTTGGGCTACCTAATAGGCAACCACCATATAATGACCAAGAAGTTGCAAATCAAACTAGGATAACATTTCGGAGGCTTCTTCCTAATCCATTTGTAGCTAGTACAGTCCACTATAAAATGGGGATCTTTGTCTCTACTGTTGCTTTCAAACCAAGATATGGAGCCCCAAGCAAATGCCGCAAAAAGTAATCTCACAATGATAAAAAAATTCAAAAACCAGATAGGCAAAACTTCAAGGACAACGTTGATATCATACAGGAACTTCTCAACAGAGTACATCGGATGGAAATTGTGAATCGGGCTCTTCACACGAAAGTGTGTGTTCTCACCAACCGGGTTTGGCGATTGAATCAAAAATGCTATTTTGAAAGAAAAGGTCTTCAACAGCGTGGACAATCTCAACCCTCCCAATGACACCATACAAGCCGAGATTCTTGATCTCAAAAATAAACAGGGGAGATTAGACTACAACAAACCTCATTCAAACAGAAACAAAATCACATATTCAATCATGGGCACAGGTGGTTAGTGGTAAGGACAACACTCCCCTACCTATGGTTGTTGTTGAAGAGATTGTCCAAGCCAAACTAGGGGAGGAACGCACTAGGCGCGAACGTGAGTTGAACCTTAAGGTAAGGGGGCTCCCCTCACCCCAACTGTCACAAGACCCCTTGACGGTTGGGAATTCATTCATTAGAGATACTTTGGGTATCCAAGATATTAATCTAGATCGTGTTTGGCTAGGATACGAGTCTACCCTCTTCCTTTGGTTCAGATCAGCAGTAGATAGACTTAGGGCTCTTAGGGCCAAAAGCTATTATATTCTCTTCCTAATAAGATCTTCCTCGATGAAGATCTTACCAGGTCACAGGTAGCCGAGCTCAAACGCTCCAAGGGCTGGTTATGGGAGTGCGAAAGACAGGGGAAGAGGGTGGTTATCAAGAACCTTCATGCGGTAATCAGAGACACTTTCCCTCCCGGATGGGAGTCTCGACTTGGGACTTCCAAATGACGGGCCAAGTGGGAGAGGCAACAAAGCACAGGCATGTCTATCAAGTGTTGAAACGATAATGGCTCTTTTTGATCTTCGCCTCGCCTTATTCAAAATGCTCTTGGATCCACAGGCATCCTCTTCATCACAGAGACCCACAAAATTCCTGTGCGGCCTCTCTCCTGGGATCACGAGATGTCAGTGGTTCTCTACTTGTAGCAAGAGACTAAGAGTACAGGTGGTGTCAGAAATTCGGGAGGTGTAGCTTGTTTGTATAGAGTCCCTCTAGAGCAGGATTTCTTTGGTTACCAAAGATGAGTTTGTCAAGTTCATATGGGTCCACATTTAGGGTGCGACCCATCAGTCCAAGGATATCTACATTATTGTTTGTTACTTCCCTTTGGCCTCCTCTTTGTATGCCATCCATAATGGTCTTAACGGTGATCCTTTTATCAACTTATATGACAAACATTACTCGGTACTCGGTGGTTGGGAAGTCATTCTTCTAGGTGATCTTAACGCCCACACTAGAACCCTTCAGGTTCCTCTCCACGATCGCTCGAGGATATGTTTTGCACTCAGGCGGTGGATCCAAAAACAGATGGCTTGCATGGGACTTTGGAGGATGATTCGGGGCCCTCACCGCTTATGGTGGAACCTTTTACTATGACTTGTTGAATCACACGAGTTATTGAACCTCAACGGGATTGCTTTTTTTTTTTTATTCTCATTTCTTCACTTTCGACCTCATGGTGGGGGTGCGAGTGTGGTGGATTATGTCCTTTCTAGCCAAAACTCCTTGTCACTCATCAGCCATTTCTCTATTTCCCCCATTCCCCTTGTCGATCATGCTCTTCTCTCTTTATCCCTCGTGTTGACATTCTCCCTCTTGTCACCGTTCCCCTTCATGGCCTCCCTCGCACCACTTTTTAGTTTGACAAAGGGGATCGAACACCTTTTCCTCCCACATTCGACAACTTCTCCCATCCGAGTCCCAGTTCTTTTCTCTGGATAGTGTCGTTGCCAAGTATGTTTGCTTGTCTTCCATCATTTGGGAAGTTGCCCTCATGTCCTTCCCTAGCTCCACTTGGTCTTCCTCCACTCCCCACCAACAAAAAGGTTGCCCTATGAACAAGTGGTATGATGACGAGTGCAAATCCCTACACCACCAATTACAACACGCTTTTACCCAGGCCATCCCTCATATCCCACCTTGAAAACCTCCTATCATTGTCTCCTTCGCTGTAAAAAACGCCTCTATATCTCCCAACATAGACGGACTTTACGTGCGTCTCTCTAGCGCTCCTAAGCATTTTCGGTATACCATTTCCCTCGCCATTCTCCTCTTCCCTCAAAGCTTAGCCCCAAATCCATGTTCTCTCACACTTCTAATCTTTATGATATTCCTAGACAGCCACATATCCAAGTTGATAATCCACCATCTTCCTGCCACTTATTCACATACAAAAATATAAAAAAGAAAGAGAGTGATGAATAAGAGCGATGGAGGGCAACTGATGAAGAATTTGTCAAGCATGGTATTGGGGTGCTTGGTAGCTTTTTGACTGACCTCTTCAACCACGTAGTATGCTATGGTTTTGTCGACTTGGTCACATCATACCATCCACCCGATCCACAAATTGGGCCCAGCTCGGATCCCAACAACTACAGGACAATTATGGTGGGTGATACATTCTCCAAACTTTACGCAACAATCCTCCATATGCAACTTTCCGAGGAGCTAGAGTGCAGGCACTTAAGAACCAAGGGGCAAACAGGTTTTCGTCTTGCTCACAAAACTATTAATCATACCTTTACTCTTCGGGATATCATTGAGGATGCACGCCATCGCTTGTCGAAAGTCTATTGTTGCTTTATAGACTTTTGAAAAGCTTTCGACTTGGTTCCACATGTGGCACTTTTTAGAGACTTGTAAATATTGGCATTTTGAGACCCTTCTCATTGCCATCATGTGTATGTATGAGATTGTTTTGGGTCGCCTCCACACAGCTCATGGGGAGTCAAATTTCATCAAGAGTACCATTGGGGTCAAACAGGGGTGTCCCCTGTCCCCAACTCTTTTGGGATATACATTGATGAGCTTAAGTCCTTTCTCCATGAGCATATTCAGGACAATGATGGGTGCCTTCTTCACCAAGTTCGATATCCATCCTTTTGTTTGTTGATGATGTGGTCCTCTTGGCCTCCTCTCTGAAGGGTCTGCAAACACAATTGAACGCCTTAGCCTTGTTCTGTGATTTTCAACAGTTGATGGTTAACCTAGGTAAAACCAAGGTTATTGTCTTCAATGGTTTGAAGATCTCGCATCTCAATTCTATTTCAGGGTGAGGACATCGAGATCACCAAAATGTATACCTACTTGGGTGGTTAGTTCTCTAGTCTCTGCATTTCAGTTTGAGACAAGCTCTCCAGCCTTATGTCAATAAGCGTTATGGATCTTTAGCCCTCCTCGAATGACAATGCTTTCGCCACCACTTCCAAGACATCCCTTCCAAAATATCCCTTACAGACTCCCTCATCAGACCCATTGTCCTTTACGACTTTGTTGCTTGGGGGCCCTCCTTATTGGAGACTAATGGGGCTTATCGCCAGAGAGTTCAAACACTTCTCCTTTTCCGATTTATCAGTGCAAGCAAATTGTCCTCAACACATTATTTTGGATAAGTTTGGAGCCCGCCCTTTTAGATTGGAGACCATGTTTGACTTGATCTCTTTCCTACACCACATTTGAGGCTTCACTATCTCCATTGAGGGGGACAGTACCAATATTTGGCATATTACTCATCGAGAGACTATTGCTCTTTCTAATTCCCCACCGTAATCGTGATTGGTATGTTTAGGTTTCTGACCACTTGGGGACAATGGGTATTCAAATGGATCATCTTCCTCCTTTTCGATATTCCTTGGATGCACCATGCCACCTTCTACTTACCAAACAGGTGATAAACAAGATCATCAGAGAGGATATTTACAGGCAGTTCATCCACACTTAGTTGAACCCTCATGGGACGTTACACCCTAAAATGGTCTTTTGTGTTAAGCACTTTCTAGAGTTGAGTGACAATCTCATTATCCATCCTCGGTATACTTTACGTCACTAGATGCATGCCCTTCACATCCCCCTTGGTCAACTCAGAGTAGGTTCTCACAGACTCCGGTGTGAGACGGATCACCACCTTGATCGTTCGGATAGGATTTGCTAGTTGTGTAGTCTCCAGGAGACTGAGACTAAGACACTTCATCTTTTGTTGCCCCATTTACTATGAGATCAAAGGGAAGTTCTACTACCTTTTAGGAGGGCACGGGCTCTTTCTGACTTCTTCAAGTATGAGGATCAAAAGTGTCTAGCTTTATACTTACAGGAGGCTTTGAGGCTTCGTGAGCACACTCTTCAGCCACATTCCAGACCAGATTCTTCCCGCGAATCACTTCCTTCTTCACAATGCTACCTTTAATGAGAGGCACTAAGTGCCAAGGTGAGGCCATCTCCGCTTCTTAGTACAAATCTAATAGGCCCATGGAAACCATCCACAATTCCCCGAGCCATCTTAGACAAGCCCATACTAGGTCCTACACCAAGAGACAAACTCGATCTACTAGGCCTTTGAGATATAGTACGATGTCCAAACAACAACATATAGGCGTCCTCTACACTCTACCACCTCTTCGTCTGGTCATCATTCCATCCAAAGTTTCTTCCAATCGGCCTCGGATGTTAGGAGAGTTGGATCTACCATTCCCTAATAGACTTTCCTCGTTGCTTCTCCCTAGCCATCTTCCTTGGTCGTCTCCCCCTTACTTCTCATTTGCATTTCCACCCCCGGTTTTGGGTTTGGGGATTTCTCTTTCCGGTTCTGCCAACTTCTCTGGCTTTGTACTTTTCTTTCTTGAGAACCTTTTGGTTCTCCCGCTTTGTATTTGCTCACGGGGTTATCTACAATCCATTTCAACTACTTTGTGGTCATTCGTTGGACATTAATATATTTATCTTATCAACATCTAACAATAGCATGGGTGAAATTGAAGCACTATGTGACAAATACACCTCGACTCTAGTCATGTGGTGGTATGTACATGGCCATGATGCCAAGTACCTACAACCTGTTGCCATCAAAATCCTCTCACAAGTATAAAATGAAATCAAAAGTTTGTTGTTTATCAATTAAAAATTTAAGTTATTAGTATATTATTACTAATTTGAAATTTGTAACATGTGGCTAGTAATTCTTCAATAAAGCAGAATCGAGAGTACATATACCTTCATCCACTCAACCAAACGAACAAGTTAGCATCCAAGAAGGCTAAGGATTTGGTATATGTACATTCCAATTTGCACATCTTATCACACAAGATTGAAGGTTATACTTGAGGTCCCAACAAACTTTGAGATATTCATCCTGAGGCTGGTGACTTTGATGCTTTTCTTGCTACTCTCGCCCAACTTTCATAGCTTGATATTAATGATTACAATCGAAGTTCTACACAAGGGATAGATAGTGGAGCTAGAGGGAATGGAGTAGCAATGGCATTCATGGAGATGATTATGAGGAAAATCTAGATGATATATTCTAGAATCTAGATTATAATCATGTATATATGAAATTGTAACCATGTTGAATCTTTTGAACTTCAATGAATACAAAATATTTGAGTGTTTTATCTCTTATGGACTAAAATTTTGAAAATGTGTATTATGCATATATACACATACATATATATTATACGAACATTTCGTAATATTTCGTACCCAACATTCTTTTGAAAATCGACATTTCCACGTTTAGGATATGTACTCATTTCTTGGCAACAAAACATATTTATTCCTAATAAAATATACCCATGTCTTCCTCGAGAAATCATCTATAGAAGTGACACAAGTCTACAAAGTTTTCCCAAGTGATGGAACTTCAGACAGACCAAATACATTAATAAGTATTAAATGCAAAATTTACAACTAATCTTGTAGCATTGCTTGGAAACTTTACTCTAGTTTGCTTACTAAACACACAATGCTCACCGAAATCAACATCTAAAGGATAATTAAAAAAAATCGCCATACCCTTAGTTTTGAACACTCATCCCATCCTCTCGATGACACAACATTGTCTTCTCTCGCATTTGCAAGAGGTGTAGGAGTCGGATATAAAATAGTGTTAACCTTTGGAACCTCAAAGTTATTGCACTTGTCATTTATAGTGCTTTCATCAAACTTGAACAGTGTTCATGTACGAGAATCCTCTTGCCAAGCACTGCCGTTGCTCCCAAACCATCTTGCAGCTATCTTTATTAAACATCACTACACACACACATCATTCAACTCACATATAGATATTAGGTTTCTAGTCAAACCTAGAATGTGCATAACACCAAGGAGGGTTTAATCCTTCCATCTTTGACCTCAACCTAACTCTTTCGCGACCTATGATCTTGTAGGTCATAGTTGTCTCCTAAGAAGACATCACCTTTATTAATCTTGTCATATTCACAAAACCACTCCTTGTGAGGAGTCGTATGAAAAGAGGCACCCGAGTCAATCAACCATGTACCATCACATGCATGCAAGCTTCAAGCTGCCAAAAATAAGGTTTTGTATCTACATGTGGCACATTGGATGATTTACCCTTTTCAACATTTTTCGATCTGCAGTACTCATTCAAATGACTTTATTTACCATAGTTCCAAAGATGTCCTCTTATCTTTTGTTGTAGCCTTTAATTTACTTATGGACCTTGATTGTTTTGGCCTCTTCTATTTTCTCTTGTGAATGGCCTTTCACAAATAAAACATCATTTTTTTATATTCCTCAATGGATTTCCGTCTCATTTCTTTTGACAATAATGTTCTTACTACATTCTCAACTTTTAATGTTGATGTAATATTAGTAATAGTCATAACCAAATTATCTCAAGAGTCGGGTAAAGAACACAACAAATTAATACATTTTCTTTTTCATCCAATTTAATTTTGACAAAAACAACCTGACTTACCATAGTATTGAAAGTGTTCGGTTGTGTTACTCCAGTCAACATCACTCAATCTAAATGAATACAACTTTTCTAGAGAAATAATTTGTTCACAAGAGACTGTCTAATACAAAATCTCCAACTTTCTTTGGTGGGGTGGGATTGGTGCGGTCAAGTCACAAGGTTGTGTGCTTGCCCACCCGTGTTCAACTCCCCGAGGCACGATCCTCCTCGGAGGTGGTTTCACCGCTAGATGCAGATCTCTCGCTCACCTTGTCATAGCATGTTGGTTTCTTCACTCGCATACTGATCAATAGCATTTTGGTTCTAGTTCACTCGTTTCTTTGCTTTGCACACTATTGTCGTTGGTTGATCCTTTGTTTTCTCTTTGTTGTCACCGTTCATCGCTTCACTTGCTAGTTGTTGCTTCACTCACTAGTTGTTGCTTCTCTTGTTGTCGTCATTGGTTATTGCTCCACTCGTGCCGGTTCTTTTGTCGTTGGTTGTTGAATCTTCAATATGGTTTCATGGTTGCTTCAATTAGGTTCCTAATGGTGGTCCCCTTCATTGTAACCAAGGTTGTGGATCCTCTCAAAATATCCTCAAATGTACAAGGATGTGGGTCCTTTCAACACCCTCAATTTACCCTAATCCAAAAAAACAAGATCTCCAACTTCTCTCAAAGCACATGAGTGGTTGTCTATGTTGATACATTTAGCAAAACTGAATCGACAAACACGATTGGATTGAATTGTTCGCCTACCTATCGATCTCATCCCAATTGTCTACCATCATATCTCGCACGCATATTTCTAGGCACAACAACCCATTTGATCTCCATCCACAAGAAGATCTTCCATCTAGAACTTCTATAACTCAAAATGGGTGCCATTAAATTTATCAATCTCAATCCTTGTGTTTCTAGTTATTTTCTTTACTTGTAAAAATCTCACACTGAGCTCCCACTTGAACAAAAGTTTATCATAGATTACAAAAATCCTAAGTCTACACACAAGCTAAAACCTTGTTGTGATACCAAATGAACCGATAAACAAATACAACGAAGCAATACTCCACAAAATCGTAAGCTAAACAAAATAAGAAAAATGGCATACGTTTGATTTATCCTAAAAAAACCCTCATGGGAAAAAACCCAGCAAAGTAACTCCTTTATTGCATTAACTCAACCATTTATAATGCGATAATGTACTTCCAAGTCCTATTTTACCCTAATACATGTGCGGTTATATGCAAGCATATCACGAGGAAATTGTCAAAGCGGTATTACATTATTGTGGTTATGTAGTTGGACAGTTTTAGCACACAGTTTATATAGCCCATGGTTTTGGTACCCATGATAATATAATACCACTTTGATGGTTTCCTATTGATGTGCTCACATATAACCATACATACGTTAAGGTAAAGCAGAACTTAGAAGTACATTATTGGATTATAAAAGGTTGAGTTAATGAAATAAAAGAATTACTTTGTTGAATTTTATCCCATAAAGATTTTCCCCCGATCAATCATGTGTTCAAGTGTAATCTTATGTATGTCATTTTTTTGTTCTCTTTAGTTTAAAGATTATGTTAATTATTTCTCTTATATTAGTTTATTGGGCCATTTTCTCTTCATTTGGTATTAGAGTTAGGTTTGACCTTTGTGCGAAGAGCTGGTTTTTGTAACCTGCGATAAACTTTTGTTTGAGTGGGAGCTTTGCATATGACAATTTTTCCAAGTAAAAGAAAATGACTAGAATCAAGGATTGGGATTGATAATTTAACAGACAATATTTTGAGTTATGGAAGCTTCATATAGTTCAGCACGTACATTATGGTGAAGCAAAACTTGGAAGTACATTATTTTATTGTAAATGATTGAGTTAATTCAATAAAGGAGCTATTTGGAAGCAAGGATTGCGATTGACAATTTAAAAGACAATATTTTGAGTTGTGGAAGTTTCATATAGTCGCATGTACATTAGGGTAAATTAAAAGTTGGAAGTACATTATTGTATTGTAAACAATTGAACTAAATGCAATAAAGGGGTTATTTTCTAGGATTTTTTCCCATAAGGGTTTTCCCAAGATAAAACATGTGTATTGTGCAATCTTATGTATGTCATTTTTCTT
This sequence comes from Taxus wallichiana var. yunnanensis, assembly GCA_018340775.1. Lineage (NCBI taxonomy): Eukaryota > Viridiplantae > Streptophyta > Pinopsida > Cupressales > Taxaceae > Taxus > Taxus wallichiana. The sequence goes on from CM031239.1 coordinate 489,189,005, forward strand.
ATTTTGTTTGACTTAAAGATTCTATTAATCGTTTCTCTTGTATTTGTTTATCTTGTCATTTTCTCTTCATTTGGTATCAAAGTTAGGTTTTAGCTTTGTGTGAAGAGTTAGTTTTTATAACCTATGATAAACCTTTGTTTCAATGGGAGCTTTACGTGTGAGAATTTTTTCGGGAAAAGGAAAATGATTGAAAGCATGAAGATTGAATCAATAAATTTAACAACCAAGAATTTGAATTAGAAGCTTGAGATGAAAGATCTTCTTGTGGACAAAAACAAGTGAGTTGTGTCGAAAATATGCCTCTACGAGTATGAAGGTAGAGGATTGGAACAAGATGTATAGAAAGGTGAAGAGTTAAGTCAAATTGTGTATGTCAAACTCGGTTTTGCTAAATGTAACAACAAGAAACAACCATTCATGCACTTTGGAAGATGGGGATCTTGTATCAAACAAAGTCTCTTCTCAACAAATAGATGTATTCATTGAAAATGACTGATGGTGACTTTGTGGAAGAAGTTTTCAACACTTTCAATACTTTGATAAGTCGGTTACTTTCTGTCAAAATTAAAATGGATGAAGAAGAAAAATGTATTGCTTTGATGTGTTCTTAACCTGACTCTTAAGATAATCTAGTTATGGTTGTTACAAGTACTTCCTCAAAATTTCGAAGTTGAGGATGTCGTGGTAGCGTTATTGTCAAGAAATGAGGCACAAATCCATTAAAGAGTATCAAACAAAGGATATTTTGTTTGTGAGAGGTTGTTCCCAAAAGAAAAACAAAAAGAGGCTAGGATAGTAAGAGTTCATAAGTAAATCAAAGACTGCAGTAAAATATAAGAGGAAATGTTATAACTATGGTAAATCAAGACATTCAAGAAAGACCGCAAATCTAAAAAGGCTAAGTCATCTAATGATGCCAAATCAGAGATACAAAACCCTCGAGTGAAGACAAGGGAGATTTATTCTTGGCATGGTTGATTGACACAGGTGACTATTCATATGATTCCTCACAAGGAGTGGTTCTATGATTATGAAAAAATCAATAGAGGTGATGTCTTCTTAGGAATCGACTTGACCTACAAGATCATAGGTCACAGGAGAGTCAAGGCTCAAACACTGGAAGGATTAAAACCCTACGATGTTTTGCACATTCCAAGTTTGACTAAAAACCTAATATTTGTTAAGTATGATGAATGACACAAGAGTGCGGGTAATTTTTAATAAAGATAGTTTCAAGATGGTTCGGGAAGAAATAGTACTAGCAAGAGGAGCTCGCACAGAACAATGTTCAAGCTTGAGTCAAGCACTATAAGCGACAAATGCAATAGCTCTGCAGTTCTTGACGTTCACAATATTTCATATCCAGCTCCTACGCCTCCTATAGAGAAGACAATGTTGTGAATGATGGGACATATTGGAGAGTAAAGTTGTCATGTGTTAAAAACTAGAGGTATGGTTGAAGGAATTTTTATCGCCCCTTTAAATTCTGAATTTTGTGGGTTGTGCTTTGGAAAGAAAACTAGAGTAACATTTTCTAAAGCAGTACTACAAGATCAAAAGAAATTTTGCATTTAATACATGGTAATGTGTTTGGACCTATGAATGTTCCATCACTAACAAAAGCTTTGTATTATGTCACTTTTATATATAATTTCTCAAGGAAGACTGGGTATATTTAATACGAAATAAATATGAGGTTTTAAGTTCATTCACAAAGTTTAAGGCTCTTGTGGAAAATCAGAAAAAAGAAGATAAAAGGTTTTGAGAAGTGATAATGGTGGTGAGTATCGCTCCAAAGTGCCTTTGAGCAATTTCAGTAAACAATGTGTAATAGAAAGGCGAAGACAACTTCATATACATCACAACAAAATAGAGTGGCAAAAGAACGAATAAGACTCTGTTGCAAAAGGCCGAAGTGTGCTCACTAGTACAAGTTTGAATAGAAAATTTTCAGCAAAACCAATAATCGCTTGTTACACGATCAATAGATCACTCATGTTATAGTCCTTGAAGATAAAACTCCACAAGAATCATGGACTAGTAAGAAACCCCGATGTTACACGGGAATGCGACCCTAAATATTGGTGACGCCCTAAATGTTTCAAGAACTTGAGGACTTAGAGGGAACGCCCCCTATTTTTAAAATCTTTCAAAAGTTTTTTCGATGTTTTTACTTTAAAACTGTTATTTTTACCAAGAACATTAAATTATTTTCTTAGAAACACCTAAAATACATTAAACACAATTTAAATCCGTAAATTTCATTGAATACAATAAAAATTCAAATATTAATTTTTATATATTATTTTAATAGTCGTCCTTTGTCGTCCCCAAAATTTGAGAAATTTTTTTCCGTCTTGGAAACCCTGTCCCCATGTCCTTGTGACTTAGGTAACTATGAGAAACAATCTATTCAACATTTATGGGTATTTGGTTATGTTTTTTACGTATATTTTTGGGAAAAAAAGGACAAAGTTTTATACTAAATTTGCTAAGTGCATATTTATTGGATATTCAAATGGTGTAAAAGAAGAAAAACTATGGAACCTAGAAACGCAGAAGACTGTTTTACAGTCATAATGTAATCTTTAGAGAGGTTAGGGGATTTCACAACAAAACAAAAACAAAGGAAATTCATAAAAATGTTAATGTTGAACTAGAAGATGGGGAATCTATGTCTGAAATTGATACAACCGCAAAAGATGACCCAGAGAGAGTTGACAGAGGAAGATTCAAATGAAATTAAGGAAGAACCGGAGGATTACTAATGAAGACCGAAGATTGTAAATGAAGCATTTGGCTCAAAAGAAACTAAGTCTTGGAAGAAGGCTAAAAAGAAACAAATGGAGTCCTTAGATAAAAATCAAACATGGGACTTGGTTAAATAACCTTGTGGACGAAAACCCACCGGCTGCAAATAAATAATTTAAAAGTATAATGTAGAACGGAAGATGAAGACATATAAAGCTCACCTGGTAGCAAAGGGGTTCTCTCAAATAAAGGGAATTGATTTTGGTAAGATTTCTTCTCTTGTTGCTAAGTTACATTTAATTAGATTTCTTCTAGTTGTTTTCGATCTAGAAATAGACATGAGGATGCAACGACAATTTTTCTACACGGTGAGTTTGAGTAGGAAATCAACATGATGTAATTAGAAAGCTTTAAGGTAAAGGGAAAGGAGGATTTGGTGTTTAAGCTGAAAAAGTCTCTTTGACTTGAAGAAATCACCAAGAATGTGGAACTAAAAATTTGGGAGGTGTGTTTTGGGATTTGGGCTTGGAAGAAGCAAAGTTGATCCATGTGTTTATTTCAACGGGAAGTTGAAAAATTTGTAATCATAGGATTGTATGTGGATGACATGATATTAATTGGTAATAATAAGGAAATGATCAGCGACCATTTCATTTTGATATGAAGGATCAAGGTGCTGTAAAATATATTTTAGGCATGGAAATTAAAAGAAATCATGTAAACAGGAAATCGTTGTTAAATCGACAGAAATATGTTGAGATGATCGTAAAAGATTACGATACGAAAAGGAAACATCCCGAACTCCCTGTTGGTCGAACATTATTTGTTGAACAATTTCCTAAAATAGAAAAACTTGAGAGCATGTCTCAAGTGTCATATGCTAGTGTTGGAAATTTGACGTATGAAATTATTTGTATCGGACTTCACATTGCTCATGCAGTAATAGTGAGCAAAATTATGTCAAACTGGGAAAGGAACATTGGACCACAGTGAAGAGGATCTTCAAGTATCTCGCACAAGACAAATAACTATTCAATCTGCTATCAAGGTAATCCAAGTGAACGCAAGACATTGAAACTACATAGTTTTGTGGACTCGAACTAGGGTGGAGATTTGGATATGCGCAAGTCTACCGATGGGTATGTTTTCAACTTGTTTGGTGGTGCATTAAGTTGGATGCGTAAACGCCAAACAAGTGTTGCAATATTATCCACAAAAGTTGAGTACACGAAAGCTACTCATGCAAACAAGGAAGCAATTTGGCTTCAAAGGTGGATTTCCATTGTTGGGTTCATTCAAAAGGTTGTAAAGATAGATTGTGAAAATCAAAGTGCAATTTTTCTAGTAAAAATCCCAAAGTATCACTCTAAAACAAAACATATTGATGTACAATACCATTTCATACGGGAAATGGAGGAGAAGATAGTGTCGAGAGAAGGTGGACATAGATGAGAATGTTGTTGATTCGTTGACAAAGGATGTGAAACTAAAAATCTTCGTGCAAGAAACTAATGGGCGTGACTACCATTAGTTATTGAATGTATGGCGGTGGTACCCCTAAGGAGAGTATTCAACAAGTGGGAGAATGTACAATATGCTAGGCTCAGAGTCGGAGTGGACATACCTCCCTTCATCGTAACGTTATGAGTACGTAGTCGGGCCATTTTAGCCCATGGTTTTGGTATCCATGGTAATGTAATGCCGTTTTGACAGTTTTCTATTGATGTGCTTACATATAGCCACACATGCATTAGGGGAAATCAAAACTTGAAAAAACATCATTGTATTATAAACGAGTTGAGTTAATACAATAAAGGAGTTATTTTGTTGGGTTTTTTCCCGTAAGGGTTTATCGAGGATAAATCGTGTATTGTGTAATATTGTGTATGTTGTTTTTAATTCTGTGTGGTTTAAAGATTATGTTAGTATTGCTTCTCTTGTATTAGTTTTAGTCATTTCTCTTCAACTTGAAGATCCAAATGAAGAATCCTTGAGCATCAAACTAAAGGCCTGTTAATGTTCTTCGAGGAGTCAAACAAGCCAGGCTATTTGCATCCCTAGATACTTGGCTTTGGTTATTAGGTTCTCATGGGAAGTTTACACACCAACGTTAGCTGCACACATAAGGCATGTATTTGATATACTTGACATTGACAGGTATCAATATGAGAGGTCCAAAACCACACCCAAGTAAACCACAGATCCCCTTCATTCTTCTAGCAAGCTTTCTACTGCCAAACTCAGACAAGCAAGGAACAAATACGCCTATTACCCTGTGAAAGTGGTTTATGCATCCTCTAGCACATCAGAATCTGCAGAATTTAATCCAGAGAATAAATAAATAGGAGGAATATTGGCAAGCTGCAAAATATGGTGAATATGAGATCAAGTTGGATTTTTGTCCATTTTCACAGTTCGAAAGATCTTTAAGACAGCAATGGAGACTATAAAAATCAGGTTTAGGTGGATGAGAAGGAAACATCGTTGGTTCCAACATTAATTCCTAGAGACCTGACTCAGGATCAAGCAAGACCCACCGGATCGTACACACAGAAGCTTAAACCTTAGCCACAAAAGTCCTAGTTGCTGTGTCAGGTTCTGTATACAGGATTAACCAGGCAATCGATGAGATGAAGATGGAGTTGTTATCTCATCTTTGATCCTTGGACTGCATTCTTGCAAGTTTGCAAAACAACCAGAGTTGCACTAAGAAAATGAAAAAATACTTCCCTGGTCTGATAACTAGTTGAAGTTAGTAAATCCAAAATTACTAGACTTAATGTCTTTGGTTCCTCGAAGAATCCAGCATAATGCACATATTGGCAAAGGCTATTGTCTTATGAGCTTATGCTCATTTTAGTTTGTTTGTAGCTTTTATCGCAATCTCGTAGGAGGGACAATTAGTTGTATAGCTATTTAGCAAAGTTTAGGACCACGGGGTATCTAAAAAATGTTTGATCTTATCCCTAATTCTCAATGAATTTTGTAGTCGTCGTAAACCTTCATCTCTCGGGTAGGCACTTCCATAAATAGAAGTCCCAACTGTTCAGGAAAAACCAAACCCAGCAATCAAAAATAGGGAAGCATCTATGTAAATTTGCCAGACACCATGAAAGATTAGCATCATGATCCATAGTCAATAACCACCCACAATGACTATCCAACTACACATACCAAACATGAGAATATCATCAAAATACCACGAGGGCATAAAGAGTGACCTTTAAATACAAAATTTTAACCACTGATGTGAAAAGTCCAAATAATTCACATATCAATAGTAATGATAAAACTAAGCATTTTTTCGAAGTATCACAGTTTTAGAAGATTTTACGAGTGCCCAAGCAAGCACTCAATCAAAATGCACCATGAAATAGACAACAGAGAAACCAAAGGCATTATTAAGACATTGATAATAAAACCAAGTATTTTTCCTGAATTATCAGACTTTCAGATGAGTTTAAAAGTGCCTGAAAATGCATCCAATCAAAACTGACCATGAAAAAGACAACAAAGAAACCAAAGCCATTAAAACTGAGAAATTAAACAGCAAATCATATTAACTGCATGAACTAAAACCAAGGGAAGACAGAGGAACCTGAGAAGGCTCCAAACTAATCTCTGTTGTCAATGTCATGTTCCTCTTTGGTCATTTCACTAAGGAATATATGGATGCTTATGTACTATACCCTTGGCAAGCAATTGCCGAGGAGACTGAAAAAAATTTCATTAATTTTCACCATACTCATTGACTGAACTCATCTTTTGATAACTCTGATTTACCACTGGTTTTCCGTGAGTGCCTCCAGGACTTCACAGCACAAACCTAACACCTATGTTGCAAGAAATAAGATATAGAGAAACATGGCACAATGGAAACGGAATTGGGAGAGGTAGCACATGAGAAACAAGGTTTAGGTACATACATATAGTTTTTATTTTATATTTTTAAATCCATAAATTTAGCCATATTTTAATTTGTAATATTTAAATTTAATAAAAACTAAATTTTTATTGTTAATATTTGAGTTCTTAACTTAATATTTTAATATTAAAACTTTACACTTCAATAGTTCAGCCAAAAATGAATTTAATAAACCCCAAAAATGGCCCAGAACGCCTTATTGTTAAGTTTGAGCACTAATTTAAGTTATCCTCTGCACTAAAGTGTAAGAGAAAATACTGCTAAAGTGCTAATTAGTTATGTACTGCTAAGTGCCCCGTGTAAATTATCCTCCATAAAATGCAAACCTTATAAAGCACCAAATTCCCAAAGCTCAACACCTCAAATTCTATGAATTGCAGAAGCCGAGCCTCCAAAGGCTGCTGTACAAAGCAGCCGCTGAGTCCAGAGAAACGAGAAGTATGGTTTGAATCCCCCACAGCCACTAATGTGGCTCTCACCAACGAGATTGTGGGAGAAGACACTATGGTCTTTGAAATTGGCAGGCAGAAAAAGTCATCTCCAAAATGCCTTATCATTAATAAACCCAAAAAAGGCCCCAAAATGCTGTTTCTGTCATGTCAGCAATTTGTGCTGTTTAAATGCGCAACGACCATCATCCATCAGATTTCTTGCTACATAGCCTCACACCAAGTTATCTAGCCCCATGAGATGTTTATCCAGAGTCCCCCAAAGGTTTCCTTTCTATTGTCCAAGGGTGACTTGAAACAAAGCTTAGGAGTAGCCAAGGAAACAGAAAAAATCTTCTCCACCCACCGACCCACCCTTATGCATGTGATAAAGTTATTTAACTAAGTAAACTAATATTTGTTTATCTTCTTCATAGTCACCCAAAACTGCATATTTTATCCCAAAAATGTTGCTCTTTGGTCACAGTGAACACATTCTTTCTTCAATGGGGTGGCCAAGGCCCAAAGGAAATGAATATGTTTCCTTTATTTCAGCTCCATACCCAGCATCAAAATGATTTGAAGCCTTCACCCTTTCTCTATCCATCCTTCCAACAAGGCTCTATTCTCCTCACAGGATCAGGTTTGATTCTTCTTATGGAAGTTTTTCTCATCGGCCCAGAGGTTAAACTATTTAGATTTTCCTTCAGCACTTCTCCTCCACTTTTGACATCCATGGCCAAATTACTTCAATTCTCCATGCCAAGACTATCAGATCAGACAAGAATAACAAAATTTCACAAGGAGAACTAGAGAAATATTCAAATTTGCATTTAAAGAGACATCACATAGATGACTATGACTATAGAGAAATTCATGATCATGCACAAAACAAGGAAGATAAAGGCTCCTTGCTCACTGCTCCATGCATTTATGCCAACTTAGCTTCTACTTCCTCGGAAGGAGGGGTTGTGTAATTTACTTACAGCATACCAAGGACAAGATGATCATGCAAAGGTAATGCCATCCTTTGATAAAATGGCTAATTTATCCACAATATCCACCTAATATATATAGGGTTCTTAAAAATAACTACCAATATCCTCCTAGATGTTCAAATCCATGATTACCCTAGGAGGTAATCATTGAACAGAATCTCAATAAACATTACCCAACAACTTCATAGCTGTCATTTGTATCAGTGACATTTAAAGAGAAGATGGGAGCGCATTAGAGTCAACCCATCTAAAAAATCCTTAAATTCACCATTAACAAATCTCATGTCACCATGTGAGAGTGTCAATTTGACTAAGTGATTCACCCTTTTATCGGTTGATCAATGGACATGGAGATAAAAGACCCTCTCAAAGCAGGATGCCAAGGATATCACATCACTCATTATTGGGTTAACCTTCCAAAAATCCACGACATTACTAGACATCCTTGTTAGCTTGTCAATAACGATCCTAGAGTTTGCTTCCACAAAAATGATAATGATAGAAGCATTCACGGTGAGCCATAGACCAGGACCTTTCTTCATTGCAATAGTTTTGGCTATGTTATTTGAATCAGGGCCGAGCTATTTAGAAAACACATAACGATGTGTCCCTTCGCATCCCAAATCACCCCTTATACCAGCTCAATCCAGATCCCTTTGGAGCTCCATAAGAGTTTAACTTTAAAAAAATAGTATCCGAGTAAGACTGAGTACAGTTACAAATATCATCTTTTGCCTCGTGGCATATACCCCATTAGTAGGGACTCGGCCTGGAAATTGATAGCCTATAGCCTGCATTCAAGGTTTATGACCGTAGATTACATGGTTTCTTTCTAGTAAAGTGCTTTCATAAACACATAGATCTTGCCATATAAAATTATCATCAAAAAATATCCCCAAATCTTAATTTCACGGGTAAGAACTTTAGGGCACTATAAGTTCCTCCAGCAATCCTAATACAGAAATTTCTGTCATAGTCATCATAAGTTTTTGTTTTCCTTCAATAAAAAAATTGTTCCATCTTTTTAACTAACATAGAATGACTATTAATATTTAGTATTTACCATATTTTATCAAGTGCAAAGAGGATATTACCCTTTTCAGAGATTGAAACAAAGTTGCCCTTCCAAAAGGTAGCGTTTTTCACATTCAATCATCCATTTTCTTTGTAGCTTGCGTCCGGTATGAGAGGGTACCTATGGGGATTGAACCTGGACATCATTGAGTGGGCCAGCAGCTTTAGGCTCAACTGTGTGATGATGCTATAACTAGCTATAGTGAAATTGACACATGGTAAATTTGTTTAAGACAATGGAAGGTACTTAATATCTGCCTATCATCGAAATTTCCTTTGATAGGTTGAGGTACCCATCAAATTCCAGGTATAGTAGGAACTATCATGTGAAAGATACAACACTAGTCTCTTGCTGTTCATGATTCTTTTTGACGAGTAAAAAATAAACCCATTGATTTAAGTTGATTATCAATATTTCATAACCTGATTCAAAATTTTGAAGTCCATTTGGTCCCACCTTTTATAGCTTTAAATGGAATGTTGGGTTTGTATGCATAATGTTGAACAATAGGCCTATGCCCAGAGACTACAACACCCCAACACCACCGCCTACCCTCAACAACAAAGCATCATGGATTGTTTATTTTAGTCGCTTCAAATGATTATCCCACAAGCACATCGAGTTTGTTGTTGTTAGGGTGACAACCTTCGTTTGGCCTTTAATGTCTCTCCTTGAGCACTATAGGTCCCTTGAGCAAGACTTTGAGTACTTTTGGGTCCTCCCTTTGAAATATATCTTAGAAGAAATTGAGATTGTGGAGTATTCTACATATAGAGTAAAATATCTTCTTCCAAATAAATTTATATTTTCTTCTAGTGATTTACAATGGAATGTGTGATATGATTGAAATGCTCCCCCATACTCACCTCTTTTTGAACATTTTTAATTGAGATGGCCAATGGTGGGTACCGTACAATTGCAACAGTCCTCCAACCCCCTCCCCTTCTCTATACTAAAATTTTCCTTTTTCATTGGGATGGCTCAAAGAGTACATTATAAAATAAATAACTTCGCCACACCGCCTCTCTTTATTCTCATAAATGTAAAATGGGGCACAAAAAAAAAGACACCTTTCCATTTAAAAGTCTATATTTCAATGTTATTTCAATGTTATCAAAGATGTTGGTACCCCTTGGTTTCTTGCTCAAAGATGTTTTGATTGTAAGAACATCCTAAGAACATTTCCAAGAATGTCTCCAAAACTCATTTCCTCAAAGAATGCAGCACGGATTTTTCTTATACATTTTCTATTCTCACATTTGTTATTATTGCCCCAATTTTTTGCAGTTTAAGGACAAGGCTCATGCCCATAGAAAAAAAAGCAAGGAATTGCAATTAATAGCCAAAAACAATTCCACATACATCATCAGAGTATTTGGGAAAATAAAGAGGTGAAAGTTGAAACTTAACACATTATACACTATAATGTTATTTGAATGTTTTTAAATTGATTCAGTAATAAACAAATTTGCTAGTGTAGTTTTATGCTGGCAGTTCCTCACGTCAAATGTAATTTTAACTGCCTTATGTATCAAGGCAGCCTAAAACAAAAAGAGAAAGTTCAAACAAACAAACAGATCATATTTTTGTGACAAGGTACTTGATTGTACTTGTATAGTGTAAACTTTTAACTTGGTATCTGTAAACTTTACAATTTCAATGTTTGCCTGCATATTTTAAATTTTCTATATACATATATGTCGCTATAAACAGATTTCAGAAAGCGATAATGTATCATTTCTGCATTTCCAAAAATTATAATACTAGCAGTTCAGTCTTTCAGGTGACTTGGGGTTGAATTGAGCATGTTGACAGCTCAAAAACTGTTAGTTATAATATTTACTTAGCTATCACATGAGTGGCCAACATAAGGCTTTACTATGTATCTAATTTTAGCCAGATTTTTGTCTTTTTCCTCACATAAGGAATCTTCCACAGCTTCACATGCTTGCACCATGTATTATTCCACTTCTGATTTGCATGTTTTGTGGGATCTTTTACTTGTAACTTGCACACATAGTGGAATCTTATACTTGTAACTCACATGCTTTGTGCAGGCTTCCACTTGTGCTTTGTTTTCTTTATGGAATCTTCCACTTGTAACTTGATTGATTGTTGATTCCTCCACATGTACTTCCGAATAGCTTATGAGCAAGTCTCTATAATGAGAGCACTTGCTCTCATTGTGATTTTTTGTTGTTATTGACTGGTAAAACAAGGGATTCTATTGGGGCCCTTGCCCATTTGAAACAAGAAGAAAAGAAAAGGAAAAGAAAAGAAAGGTAGAAAAGAAGAAAAAGATGAGGAGAGAAAATAAGAAAAATTCAACCCATTCCTTTGTCAGATCAAAGAGTCATGTGGCTAGAGGAAGAAATCAGATGCTTTTCCTCCTTGGCCTCAATCCAACCAGCATCAGAGTATCCAGAAGTGAGCTCTTCCAATGGACAAGAATGCAACATGGAAACCCTGCCAAAAGGAAGCCAAACACCGTCTGACAGCTGCAATCAACAATAACTCAGAAACACACACCTGAAAATCCCTAGTTCCACTGAAAAAAGCACTAGGAGGGCATGAAACCCCACCTGAGGACACAGAAAAATCTACAACAACTTCCTCGAAGAGGTGAGGGCCCTGACCACACCAATTGAAGTAACGCGAGTATCCTCAAGACTTGTAACAACAAGAGCCTTCTTTTTTTCCAATAGTCACATCACCACCTTCTAGGTCCCTGAAACCAGCTCCACCAGGTGGTCATAAGCTTCAACCCTGTACCACCAAGTACACATCTTTCACATACTCTTTTTACCTTTGCCATCAATGAGGGGTGCAGCAGAAGCCCTCTTTGGCCAAGCAACCACCAAATTCCCAGGAGAGAAGCAGGATATGCACTTAAAGTCCACTTTCTCGTAATCTAACTTTTGCTTCCAAACTTATTCTTCGGCTTTGAGGTAGATTCCTTCAGGTTAGTCACAAGTGAAGTCTATTTCATTGCAAATCCTAGTGAAGGTTGTGAATTGTATGAGAAGCATTTCATCGGCACAACAATGGAATTTCCCTAGGGAATTCTCGATGGATTGGAAAATGTGAGGACCCGGAAACAGCAAAGGCGGGTTCATGAGCCAAACCTAAAGTGGGGTCAAATGAAGGAAACCATAGTTTCATGCATAATCAGGGGCCCTCACAGAGAATAAAGTCTTTAACAGCCACATAATGAAGAAAATCTTAGACTGGGCACATAGACAGATATAGATGTCATCGAGAAAGGAAGGGCTTTGAGACGAAGGCACCCATTTTGGAGTTCAAACATCTTGGGCCAAAGACTATTAAATATGCAGCTCCAGCCATGGTTCGAGTAGAATTCTTCTTGCCCTGCCACATCCTAACCCAAACTAGAGTTGGAACCGAAGCCCCTATCCACGATGAAGTGGGTGTCATGCATAAAGACAACCCTTATAGGAACATCAAAAGCAAAGGGCACCACCAACACATCCCTAAAGAATGAAGGAGAACCAGCAACCATGAAACATGAAGCAACAAAGAACCCGTCAATAGGAGCAGCTAGAAGACAACCGAATAAGATGCAAAAGAAAATAGTCCCGACTTTGAGCACAAACAGACCGCAAACCAAACCACTATGAACAGGAGCCGAAGGAAGTAAATTTGTAGAGAGGAACGTGGGTGAGAAGCATGTCCCCAACCTAAATTTAAGGGTAAATATTAAGCCAGAGTTCGAAGTGCACATTGAGTACGGGCTTGGGTCCATAATATCAAAGAGAGCATTATGGGTGATTCATAATGAGAACATCAACCCCTACATCTAGGTGTCCCCATGGCCACATTGAGAAGCCCAAGGGCCAGAAAAATGGAACCTTTGGTCAATGGCATGAAACGTGTTGTTTCCCACCACTAGCCAAGCTTGTTGGGCTAAATTTCAAGGTAAATCTTAGGGCAGAGCTCAAAGTGTACATGGGGATGGGCTTGGGTTCATAATATCATAGTGTGTTTGGTGTGGTTCACAATGAGAAATGCAACCCCTATCTCCAAGTGTTGCCATGGCCACTTTGATGTGCCCGGGAGCATGTGGGAATGGAACCTAGGTCAATGGTGTGAAACTCATTGTTTCCCACCACTAGCCCCAAGCTCCTTGGGCAAATGTTGGGGAAAATCTTAGGGTAGAGCTCAAAGTGTACACGGGATGCAATTGGGCACGTAATATTAGAGAGCTTGTTTTGTTTGGTTGACAATGAGTTTTTTTACCCTACCTCCAAGTGTTCCGTGGCCACTTCGAGGTGCCCAAAAGCTAGTGGGAATGGAACCTTGGTCAATGGTGTGAGCCTCATTGTTTCGCACCACTATACCTACGCATATACCCTTCAAGATTATTTGAGTACTTGGATACTATTGGTATCCATTTTATTTCGTGTGTCCTACTTGTGTGCATGCTCTTTTACTAAGTGTTTTTTTTTCCATTTTGTAAGTGTATGTAATCTCTTTATAGTATTAAAGTCCTTTCTTTCCTTATTGAGCACTTTGCTTTCGGTTTTTAATTCCATGGTTCACAATGAAAAGTTTGACTCTTACCTTCCGGGTGAACTTTGGTCAATATATGAAACCCAATGTTTACGACCACTAGCTCCAAGCCCATTCAACATATTTTAGAGTAAATCTTCATCCTAACCTTGAAGCATACAAAGGGAGGGGCTTGGGTCTGTGATAGTACAGTGTGTTCTATTTAGTTAACAATGAAATGTTCGACAGTTCCACCCCTACCTCCAGGTGTCCCCATGGCCACTTTGAGGGGCCGAAAAATCCTAAGGAATGGAACCTAGGTAAATGGTGTGAAACCCATTGTTCCCAACACTAGCCCCACAGCCATTCGATCTCATTTTGGCCATCTCATCTGTTTTAGCAGTTACCCTTGAAGATTTTTTGAGTACTTGGACACTATTTGTATCCATCTTATTTCTCAAGTCCTACTTGAGTGCATTGCTCTTTATTAAGTGTGTATTTTTTCCATTTTGTAATAGTGTATTTTATCTCTCCATAGTATCAAAGCCATCTCTTGCCTTTGATTATCATGCACTTTCATTTCTTTCTACTAGTGTGATAGGTTTTTGACTTCTTACGTTGGAGTTCTTTTGTTTGAAGAGAGTTTCTCTCCTTTCAACATGAGTCAATGCTTGCTTGAAGCTGAGTATGGTCTTTCATTAAAAAAACTTTTTTGCATGAACCTTCGTCAAAAGAATGGTCTTGCGATGTATATCATTTTGTGTTCTTGCTGCAAGTACAAATTCTGCTTCCATACACCCTTTTGGAGCTGCCTCTATAATTGTATCAGAATCAAAAAAATTGTTGGGCTGAAGTGTTACTAACCAATATATCAAGGTGTCTGCATCAAACCTTTCTCCTACGTCAGATGCCAATTCGTCTTCTACAGCTTTATTGACAACCTTGGGATTTGTGAGCAATATTTATTCCTAGATTATGCAGATTATTTGCAGTGGCATATTTTGGGATTTCAAACATTTTTATCTTCTGCTGCAAATACTGATTCCTTAATGCTTTTAGTTATTCCAAACATTTTGGTCAAAAAGTATCTCAAGTTATCTAGATTGGTGGTGTTCAATTCTGTTATTTCTATTTGCTGATAGCATTTATTTTCATTATGGGCACTTTTACATCTAATTTCAAGTTGAAGGGCCATAAATTTTATCTTTGTAAACAAAAAATGGAGGATCTATTTCAACATAGGTGTTTTTTGGGAATTGTAAAGAGGATTGAATTAGAGTCTGCATATGCTAATGATAAAGCATAAATTCATGCATAAGGTAAAGGAGGCCCGAGGTCTTCTTTCATTGACAATGGATCTTTTTACCATATGCATGAAAAGAGAGGCACCGTAGATTTTGAGTAGAATATCCACACAGTGTTTACTCGGGCTAATGATGCTCACATTGTCCAAATTAACAATGAAATAAGAAAAATGTGACCTTTATAATTTGACCGCATTGAAGGCTACCTTGGAAAGATTCGAGGTACTTAATATATAACTAAGTAAAGCCAATGCAAAGTATGTCAAGTCTGATAAAGAAAATATCAATCTTACTCAACAAATTTTAACTCGTGAATATGAATGATGTTTTTGTCTTTGGCTATTTATCACGTGCAATACTTTTTCTGCTGAAACTGATAAACATACTTTTCCATACTGGCAATACGAGAAAGGGAAGGCGAGATCCGAGGACTTGTAGCGGATGACCTCACTTCACAGATGAAATTCTAATGTGAAGGAAAGGGGTGATGTCTTGATTTCTAAGCTCAAATCGCGGAAAACGCCCTCCTCGGAAGCAGGGGCCTGTAGTACAGGGACTTGCCAAGAGTACACCACAATCAGAAAACAGCCCGGTGCCATAAATCCCCAAGCAAACCCAACCCAAGCTGTAATATCCCTGAAAATAATTTCTAACAGATCTGGATATTTTGTTAAACCCTAGGGCAGCAGTAATAAAAATCTAACTTTTATAACAGCAGCGATAATCTGATTTTTTATAAAAACAGCGAACCATAATGCTTAAAAATCAGTCTTTTATTTATTGAATACGAACCAGCTACAATAAAAATAACAGTGTCTTAATACAATTGTTTGGAGTAACTGGCAGAACACTTGCACCCTGAATTGTCACTACAACCCCTAAATGGAATTGTCAAGCTCAGATGTGAGGGTTTTCGTCCTCAAACCTGTATGCAAATGAGGGATTTTGTCCTCTATTGCTATTGCAAAAGCTGAAGCTACTTGCAGACAAAAAAATAATTGATGAATTTCCAAGATGTTTGTACAATGAACCCCAAATTTGCCTTTATAACTTCCAAACACTCTCCAAAGTGGGCACCCCCTTTTAGACTTACATGCATGATCTTTGAACAATTAAAAATAATAAATTCCTCCTCCATGTTGGCGCCCCATCCTAAGAATAGGATTAAACACATTTAAAAATACTTTATCCACCTCCTATCCTAAAATTAGGATTTTGGTATTCATGCAGCTCTCTTTCTTTATTTATTTATTAATTCTAACTCAGTGCCCAATAATAGAAGTCAACCTTCTATTATTATTTTATTCTATTAATGCTTTTTGGATTAAAATATAATTTAAGTGTCCTTTTCCAATTAAAATATAAAAATATCCTTGGACCACTTAAATTAATTTATTTTCCTCTTTTAATTTCCCCTTAGCCTACGAGAAAATAATAAAAAAATAGGCTTGGGTATCCAGAATTAATTATTTTTGGAAAGGGGACATTACAATCTGCTCTTCCCGGAATTGCTTACCCTCAAGCAATTGCAAGTCTCTTTTGCAAATACCCGGATCCCAAACTCTCATGTTCACACAATTTGGAACTTGTATGAACGAATCTATGTGCCCTTTGCCACTCAAAGTGTTATTCACTCTATCACCCTTTCCACTATGTTGTCCATGATGACCACACATATGTAATGACTTAGTAGGAATCAACAAATCCACAATACTTTCATACCTTTGGTTGTCCTCAACTTGTTCACCTTCCTTTGTTGAATGAAGCTTGGTTGAGATATCTTCAACATCCCCAACCTTGTGACTTAGAACTTTTGGGTTAAGATCGGCATTCTTCTTCACTTTGAACTCTTCACATTCAACAAATGAATCTTGTTGACGCATGCAAACATTCAAGTCATGAACACGGTCAAATTGCTTTCCATAGGTTGTTCTGAAAAATCTAACATATTGAAAATCAACATTAGCAACTTTTTTCATTTTTATGCCCCTCAACATGGTCTTCTTGGAACTCCACCCCGAAACCTTCTTGCAAATTAATAAAATTGGTTAGGGATATGGCATCTTTAATCTCACCAAGAAATACCATGTACTCCTCATACATAGCTAGTAGCAATATAATCTACTATGGTTGGCTAAATTTCTGCCTCCCAAATTACTTCCTCTCTACGTAGGAAGTTTGGCTAGAAAAGGGCTTATACGGTTGAACCAGAGACAATCCTCTTAGTGAGTTGGTTATTGTTCACCCTTAAAGAACTTCCCCACTTGTTTGGATCCCTTTGCACATTTCGCCTGCATAGCTTGGATCAACTAGCCCGTCATATCAACTAACTTGTCATGTCCCTAAACAAGCCTGTCAAAACGTGCATCTTTTGGGTCCCTGTTTTCCATGACTTCTGGTTGTTTTGTAGCTTTCTTCTTCCCCCTTTGTTGGTACGACTTCTCTTTCACTAACTTTTATAACAGCAGCGATAATTTGATTTTTATGTAAAAACAGCGAACCATAATGCTTAAAAATCAATCTTTTATTTATTGAATATGAACCAGCTACAATAAAAATACAAGTGTCTTAATACAATTGTTTGGAACTGAACTGGAGGAACACTTGCACCCTCAACTCTTGAATGGAATTTAAGCTCGAGATGTGAGGATTTTCATCCTCAAACCTATATGCAAATGAGGGATTTCGTCCTCCCTTTGCTATTGGAAGCTGAAGCTACTTGCAAACAAAGAAAATAATTGTGAATTTCCAAGATATTTGTACAATGAACCCCAAATCTGTTTTTATAACTTCCAAACACTCTCCTAAGTGGGCACCCCTTTTATATGTCACAGAAATCGCCGAATTTCATCCAAAAAATTCAAAATTCGGTGATTTCCAAGAAAATGCAAAAAAACATTGAAATTTGGCCTAAAATTTGTGGGTTTGATTTTATTCCTACAAATTTAATAAAAACCCTTAAAAATAATCAATTTGGCAATGAAAATCATTGAAAAGTTTCAGCGTGAACATCTTAGACTGGTGCAGCTGTTGCCCTAAAATTTATCGATAGCATTATGCCCTCCCATGGTTGTTCGACTCACTCCCTTCTCATGTATGTTCGAAACATAGGGATTCGCAACTTTATTTTCCTGCTATGCCTTCACGATTCTGCTCAAGCGTCGGTTTACGGTGGTTGTCTACACTTAAACCTCATGTAAACTATTTTTCATTTGCATTGTAGTCAATGTTTTAGTTTCTATGCTTACGTTTAGTTTTTAGGTTAGATTTTTTTATGTTTTCTTACAAAATTATTAACTAAACTTACTAATAAATTTCTACCGCTACCGATTTAGTATTTAATAGTAAGTTTATTTAATGATTTATGTTTTGTAGTTATGGTAGAAATTTATTAGTGTTTTTAGGTTATGGTAGAAATTTATTAGTAAGTTTATTTAATAACATTGTTAATAGTTTATAAATTTTTATTTTTATATGTTTAGTTTTTAGTTTAGATTTTTTATGTTTTCTTACAAAATTATTAACTAAACTTACTAATAAATTTCTACCGCTACCGATTTAGTATTTAATAGTAAGTTTATTTAATGATTTATGTTTTTAGGTTATGGTAGAAATTTATTAGTAAGTTTATTTAATAACTTTGTTAATAGTTTATAAATTTTTATATGTATTTGAAGCTCATAATTTTATTAATAGTTTATAAGCTTTTATAAAATTTTAATAGTCTTTACATTTTTATATAAGTTTATTTAATAATATTATTTATATTTTATAAATTTTTATCATTATGTATATTTCAAGCTCATAAAATTAGTAAAAGTTTTATAAGCTTTTATATTTTTTGGATAGTTCATAAACTTTAATATGTATTTACTATTTATTTTGAAAATAAAATAACAAAACAAGTAGATCGAATCTATCACGATTTTTTTTCCGAATTTGTTTGAATTGTATCCTCGTCGAACACAAACCTTGTGACTTAGCTTACATGCATGATCTTTCAACAATTAAAAATAATAAATTCCTCCTCCATGTTGGTGCCCCATCCCAAGACTAGGATTAAACACATTTTAAAAATACTTTATCCTCCTATCCTAAAACTAGGATTTTGGCATTCATGTAGCTCTCTTTATTTACATATTTATCAATTCTAACTCAAGTTCCCAATAATAGAAGTCAACCTTCTATTATTATTTTATTTATTAATGCTTTTTGGATTAAAATATAATTTAAGTGTCGTTTTCCAATTAAAATATAAAAATTTCCTTAGACCACTTAAATTAATTAATTTTCCTCTTTTAATTTCCCCTTTTAAAAATGGGCTTGGTATCAAGGATTAATTAATTTTGAAAAGGGGACTTTACACCAACTACCTAGATGATGAGGACTCATCGGGATCTTCAATTGAAGAGATCGCGCAAGACCAAGGACTCATTACAAAAATGTTTAAGTAAATGTGCAAGAAGCTAAAAAAAGGACGCACACGAACATAAAGTTGGAGATGTGGATGAGGCACACAACAAAAAGATGATCCACTGATACAAGTTAACATCTCTTCATCTTCAAAATCACAACACAATGCCTCAAAGGGCAAAGGAAAGAGTGCGGACAAAAGGAAGAACGTTGCGAAAGGGAAGAGTGCCAACAAAGAGAAGAGCAAAGACAAAGAAAAGAGAACAAATAAAGAAGATAACACAAATAATGAAAACAAAGCGGATAAGGAAGAAACAAGGACAAAGAAGAAGAAATTATAAGAAGGTTCAAAAGAACATATTGGTGGAAGACCTCTACTTAAGGGAGTTGATGTGCAAAGAAATGCCTCCTTAAGAACCCGAAAACAACTTTCTTTTGTTTTCAACACACATTTGGATGAGCCATTGCTCAAGATCCCAGAAACCAGCTTACATATACAAATTCCGTGCACAATAGAGGGAAATCAAAAATGTGGTTATCAGCCCAGATCAGATGACAGAAGAACAGTTGGAGAGTGCATTAATAAAATTGACTACCAAGGTATCTCAGCACAATATTATAAACACCACAATGTCAAAGAACAAAAGTGAGTTTGGATGGATCAAAAAAGAAGCACACACTAGTGGAAAAGAAATAGGTCAACATTCAAAGGCAAAGAAAATCTGCAAAAGCGATCATTCATGAGGATGATCAGTTGATGCAAGGATCCTTTGGATGGATTAAGGCCCATGGACCAATTAGAATTAATGTCGGACATACTCCTACTCAAAGGAAACGGAGGTATTATTGAGGAAATGGAAAAAGATGACAGGGAAAAGGTGAAGGAGGAGTTTCACATTCAAATAGAGGCGTGCGAAAAAGCACTAAAGAAACTCCAAGTGAAGCCAAGCCTAGCAAAATAAATCTTTCAAAGTTTCCAACTAATGATAGAGGTGATTGATGGGCACCTCCTCAAAAGAAGAAAAACACAAAACACTCTAGAGGAAAATGTTCCAAACAAAAGATGGAATCAAGAGGAGTCAAATCCTCGAGGACGTTGATGAGCTAAAGGAACAAATAAAAGCAAAGCTCAATGAAATGCAGTCCACGTTCAACATGTTATTGCACAAGGCCATGGATGAAGAAAACATAGTGCACAAAGTGAGCAAGGGCTCATTACGGAACTGCTACAAGGCAAAAGGCACAACAAAATAAAGACCAGATTTTCATAGTGAACTATTATCAATAGAGATGTTAGGCGGGTTAGAAGTGATTTAAGCCACCTTTACAAGATGAAATTTGTTTGAAGAGAAAATTCACCACACATCGGAATTTTTGTAGGTACCGAACAAAGAGAATAGCTTGTCCTAGAACAAACAAGGTAATTGGTATGGGGAGATGTTGGCCCTGATATTGCCCAAGTGCTTAAGTAAGTGCATGGTAGTGAGAGCTACTAAGGGCGATGTAGACACCTAAATTCCGCTTTTGCAATCTTATTGCCAAACACACACAAATCACTCTCATTCTTGCCAAATCCGTTATAATTAGTGGTTTTCACTAATTAACTAACGTTCCTTACCAAATTAGCCAATTAACACCACGCTATTGATTGCATAACCCCTTTCGCATTTAGGATGCCACTTTACGACGAATCGTAAGCCAAAATCCTCTTCAAAACAAACAATTAGTGATTATAAGCTAATTAAGCCTATTTTGCCCTTGATTTGGTCAATATGCCCTAATATTGACTCAAACCCCTCTTCCAACCACTCAAAATCACCCCATTCACCTCCACAACATCTCAACAAGCTTCAAAAGCTTATCCTAGCCTCCTAGTTGACCCTAAGCGGTCGATTAAGGCTTCATACCTCTTAATCACTTGGTAATTCACTAATTGTGATTAGCAAGGCCTAATCATGATTAGTAATTCTAATCTAATTTGGGGCTTTTAGTCCCACATGCACCAAAATACAAGTTTCTCCCAAAAGGAAAACTATAAAAACAACTCACCTCATTCCTTTATACTATACACACCATGCTTTGATTTGCATCTCATATAATACATATGATTTCTAAGCCAAGTCTAATCCTTGCTTAAAACCTTCAACAAGGTTAGTAGATGAATAATCTAAAGTGACTTAGCAAGTCATTTGGAGAGGTCATTTCACCATTGTTTGAGTAGCAACCATGTTATGTCCCCTTCTAGTTGACATCTCTCAGAGCACAGGATTAGCCTATTATGCGACCCTCGTAGGCTGATAGGTTGGATAGGGGGTCATGTTGGAGTTTGGCTCAGTTTCAGTTGGCAGTATTTGATCAGTTGGCTTTCGTTCGGGCTCGTTCGGACACTTTTAGCCTGCATTGCTATTTTTAGCAGTATTCAGCACTCAGCGAGGGACCCCTGCTATTTTTAGCAGTATGGATTGATCACGTGCAGAATCACTTCAGTGTTCGTCAGCTTCAGACGGTTTGTGCATCGGGTATATATCGAGAGAGATATTAATATTTAATTGATTTAATTAAATATTAATGGTGGGAGCATTATAATATAAAGTTATAATATTTTATTATAACTTAAGTGATTTCAGTGAAGGGGTCGCCCATCATCAGAAAGGGGCCATTCTTGATGAATATATTTTATTATTAAAATTTGGCTGGAGACTATTGAAAGATTAAAATTAAAAGTTCGAATTATTTTTTAATGATTTCCTATTATTGAGGAATTCGCACTTTTCATGAGTATAAGCCATTTGCTTGGGAAGAAGAAAATTATTATTATTTGGGAATAAAAAATTGATCAAGTCTTGAGCAGAGCACAGGAGCCTAGGGTTTCAGTCTCGAAACATTGGGGAACGAGCCATCTCCAGTGAGTGCAATTCAGAGGGTGTGAAATATCATCCGATTTATTGCCAGGCAGAGGGATTTCTTCATCCAGAAGAAATTACAGAGCTTCACATTGAGTCAAAATTACAGGGTTTTGGATAGCAAGTTGTCAAATGAGGTTTCTTACATCAAGGCGCCAACTTCCATAAGATCTGGAGATCCAGAGAATAGCCGTACTCTTATTTATTATTTCTTCTTTCATGTACGGATCAAGGGTTTTCTCATTTCTGCTGCAAATACCGGGTTATTCATTGTTGTTGTACCGGATCAAGGGTTTTCTCATTTCTGCTTTGCAATACCGGGTTATTCATTGTTGTTGTTGTACCGGATCAAGGGTTTTCTCATTTCTGCTGCAAATACCGGTCATAATCGAGAATCGGGGAAACAAGGGTTTCTACAAACCATAACCATTTGATTGCCCCTTAGGTCTATTTAGGCCCATGTTAAGTAATTGATCATATTAGTAGGCATGTTTAGTTAGTTTTTACATTGTTTTCATACTAATTAGGCATTCTTTTAAGCTTCTATCTTAATGTTACATTCCTAGACTTAGAGCCCTAGATAATTAGGTGGCAATGGTGTTAGCCTTCCTTGTTTAGCTTTGTTATTTGCTTTGTAGAGTTTGGGGTGCCTTCAAAGCGCATAAGGCGCATGCATTTTGGGTGTGCATGAGAAAAGGCAAGATCGTCGGCTTGAATCACAGGCGCACATGAGCGAACAAGTAGAGTGAATCACTAAGCGCAAAGCACGAGACAGCTAGCACATCACAGGAAGATAACTACTTATTAGGTCTAAATATAGAATTTGTTGCACAAATTATGAATATATCAAAGTGTAACAAGTAGTTATAAGTTGTTTTGTAAGGGTGAGACGGTGCTCAAATACTATAAAAGCGAGGCCTCGAGGCCTCGAGTATAATTCAAAGGTCAATGAAGGCGGTTGAGAATTTGACCTTTGGTTGTTTTGATATGGATCTAGCATTGTAACTCGGCTATGATAAATATACATATTCATAGATACATGATATATATTGATGAACTAAGTTTTGTTTTGATCTATGAGTATGTGTATGCGTGTAATGCTTATGGGCTTGATGATTGAAGGAATGTGATCGTTTGGTTCATATTAATTACATTGAATTAAGGCCACATGCATGGATATCTTAATGAATGAATATGATAGATCTAGTTCTTATTACATGTCTACATTAGATAAGAGTTTCACTAATGGAGATAGGATCCTTATCGAACCAATAACCCAAAATAGCAAAGGCTTAGTGATCTCTCATTGCCCCAGTGAGAACTTAAGGCTGTTGGTATGTGAAGTTAGCATTGAGTGAGCAGGTAGCAACCAAACTGCCAAGTTGGCAAGTTAACCCGAGCGTATGAAATCCATACAATATGGTACACGGTTTGTACTACACACGATTTTGTACTACATGTGGTATTGTACTACGAGTTCTTTCTATAAAAGGAACCCATAAATAGTAAAGTTGTACAATTGTATAAGATTGTAATCATTAGAGCAAGTGTGTGGTGATTGCCAGCTTTGATGTAACAATGGCTTTATTCCTAAGTAATAAAATCTTGAGAGAACTTTGCGAGTGGTTTTTACAGTACATTACGGGATTTCCACGTGATATATGTGTATGTGTTTTTGATCTATTTATTTCTTATTACTTTCATTGTCATTGTTTCTCTCTGCACTACTTATTTTTTCTAACAATTGGTATCAGAGCAAAGGTTAGTGCTGAAGGGATTTTTTCTTATGAGAAGTGAAGGACGACAAGAGGCATTGTTACCAGATGCAAGATTCAAAAATTTGATGGTTCTAATTTCGCTTTGTGGAAGCTAAAGGTTCAAGCTTTGTTGGTGAAGGATGGATGTGCCCTAGCTCTTAAAGGGGTAGCGTCAAAACCTTCAGCCATGAGTCAAGCGGATTGGGACGAGAAGGATACCTAACCAAGGCCACAATTCAATTATCACTGGAAAATTCAGTTTTGTTAATGTTTTGAAGGAGAAAACAGCACAAGGCTTGTGGAATAAGCTTGAAAAGTTGTACGAGACCAAGTCTTTGGCAAACAAGATTCTCTTACGACGGCAACTATATAATCTGAGGATGCAGGACAGTTCATCAGTCGTGGATCATCTCAATGATTTCAACACACTAATTAGCAAGTTGGCTTCAATGGAGGTGAAAATCGATGAAGAAGACAAGGCAGCCATTCTACTATGCTCTCTGCCTAAATCTTGGGATCAACTAGTCATGACACTTAGTAACTCAGCACCGCAGGGGAAATTAGTTTTTGAAGATGTGGTGGCCGCAGCAATTTCAGAAGAATCAAGGCAGAAGACATCTCAAGGGACTTCTTCCAATGAAGCCCTAATAGCAAGGGGCAGATCTGCAGAAAAGGGGAAAGTTGAGCGTGGACGGTCTAGATCAAAATCCAAGGGGCAGAAAAGAGTTAAGTGTTAGAACTGTGGAAAAATTGGACATGTCAAAAAGGATTGTCAGTTGAAGGCAAACAAGGAGACTTCCAGCACGCAACCATCCGAGGCAAATACGGCAAAAGTTGAAGCATCGTTGGAAGATGGAGAGGTATTGTCTGCTAATATGAGAGGTCATTTACATGATATTTGGCTTATTGATTCAAGAGCCTCTTTTCACATGACTCCTCACAGGGACTGGTTTTCTTCTTATCGGTCATGTGATGGAGGTGTGGTATATATGGGAAATGATAATCTGTGCAAGGCTATTGGAAGGAGAGGTCAGAATCAGAATGTTTGATGGGGCAGTAAGGATTGTTCAGCATGTAAGACATGTACCAGGCTTGAAGAAAAACCTTTTGTCGCTTGGAGTATTTGATAAACAAGGTTACTGGTTCAGTGGAGAGAATGGTTGTCTCAAGGTAACAAAGGGAGTGTTGGTAGTGTTAAAAGGAGAAAGGATGGGCAATCTCTACAAATTGGTCAAAGAAACTTATATTGGAGAGGTTGCAGTGGCGTCAAATGCGAAAATGGGGTCAATGACAACTTGGCATCAACGGCTAGGCCATATGAGCGAGTGTGGACTCAAGGTACTACTAGATAGAAACCTTCTCCCAGGTGCAAAATCTTTACATCTAATTTTTGTGAGCATTGTTTGTATGGTAAACAGCATAGGCTGCATTTTTCAAGAAGCACTACCAAAAGTAAAGAACTTGATTTAATTCATTCAGATACTTGGCAAGCACTTGTTGTATCTATTGGGGGTTCATCATATTTTGTTTTATAGATGATTGTTCCCGAAAGGTGTGGATTCATCTTTTAAAGAAGAAATCGGAAGTTTTTTCCTGTTTCAAGAAGTTTAAAGCTCTAGTAGAAAACCAAAAGAGTAAAACAATAAAATGTCTAAGAAATTTTGTTCAAAGGAGTTTAATGGATTCTGTAGTGAGCATGGCATAGCAAGACAATTGACAGTTCCTAGAACACCACAACAAAATGGTGTTGCTGAAAGGATGAACCATACAATCATGGAGCAAGCTAGATAAATGTTGAGCATTGCTAATTTGGAGCAGAAATTTTGGGGTGAGGCTGTTAATACAGTTTCTGATCAACCAGTCACCTACTACAACTCTAGATCTTAAAATTCCTAGAAAAGTGTGGACGAGGAAACCTGTTGATTATTCCTTTCTTTGTGTTTTTGGTTTTGATGCTTATGTTCACATTCCTAAAGAAAAGAGGAATAAGTTGGACGTAATGTCTGTAAAATGTATTTTTCTTGGCTATGCAGATGGTACAAAGGGGTACAGGTTGTGGGATGTTGCTGCCCGCAAGCTAGTGATTAGCCGAGATGTCAAATTTAATGAAATATCAGTGCAAAGAAGTGAAGAACAGCAAAGTTCAGAATCTGTTCCAGTAGAGGTGGAAACATATGATGTTGATATGGAGGTGCAGAATGAAAATCAGCCACCTGTTCATGAAAATCAGCAAGATAACAATCAAGATCAGGTATATGATGAGGATGAAAAGCAACCAGATGAGCCACAGGGTGACACATCACACTATGTCAGAAAGGTACTCTCCTAGTTGTAATTCAGCTTATGCATTAGTTACTGATGTTGGTGAGCCTAGCTCATATCAGGAGGCTTGCAAAGTTGAAGATGCAAGCAAATGGAGAGCTGCCATGGAGGAAGAGATGGAAGCTCTACATAAAAATAAGACATGGGAACTTGTGCCATTGCCTAAGGGGCAAAAAGCTATTGGGAACAAGTGGGTCTTCAAACTGAAAAAGGACATAAATGATAACATGGAGTGGTATAAAGCTCGGTTGGTGGCCAAGGGGTATGTGCAGAAATCTGGTATTGATTTTGATGAAAAAAATTCACCTGTTTGTACAACTCAATACAATTAGAGTTGTTTTGGCTCTTGTTGCTAGTCTTGATTTAGAGTTAGAACAGTTAGATGTTAAAACAACCTTCTTGCACGGTGATCTTTCTGAGGAAATTTATATGCAACAACCGGAAGGTTTTGAGGAAAGAGACAGAGAATCTTGTTTGCAAGTTGAACAAATCGTTGTATGGTCTGAAACAAGCGCCAAGATGTTGGTACAAACGATTTGACTCCTTCATGATGAGCTTGGGGTTTAGTAGATGTGAGGCTGATCATTGTGCCTACTTTCAAAGGTATGAAGATGGCAGTTTCATTATTTTACTTTTGTATGTTGATGATATGTTGGTAGCAAGTCCCAACATGCACAAAATCATCTGATTGAAAGCTCAGCTTGCTAGGGAGTTTGAAATGAAGGACTTAGGAGGTGCAAATCAGATTCTTGGGATGAGGATACATAGAGACAGAAAGAATAGGAAGCTCTAGCTATCACAAAAGACTTATGTGGAAAAGGTTTTGCAGCGCTTCAATATGCAAAATGCACAACTAGTTAGTACCCCATTTCTTGTTCATATTAAATTGTCTTGAAGCAGTGCCCTAGCACCGAAGCAGAGAAGACTCAGATGTCTCGTGTACCATACTCATCAACAGTAGGAAGTCTTATGTTCGCCATGGTGTGCACCAGACTAGACATTGCACAAGCAGTGGGAGTAGTCAATCGTTACATGGCGAATCTTGGATATGATCATTGGACGGTTGTGAAGTGGATTCTTAGATATTTGAGAGGCACTTCTGATGTTGTTATTTGTTTCAGTGGGAGTAGTCTTCAAGTAAATGGTTGTGGATGCAGATTTTGGTGGTGACAGAGATAGGAGAAAGTCCACTACAAGTTTTGTTTTCTCCTTGGCAGGAAGTGCAGTTAGTTGGGTCTCTAAGCTTCAGTCAGTGGTAGCTTTGTCCACTACGAGGCTGAATATATGGCAGCTACAGGGGGTCGTAAGGAGGGTATTTGGCTTCATAGGCTTTTGGGTGAGTTGCAGGTCAAGCAGGATAAAATGGTGTTGCATTGTGACAGCCAGAGTGCTTTGCACTTAGCACGAGAACCCAACATACCATGCCAAAACGAAGCATATAGATGTGCAATATCACTTTGTACGTGATGTGGTGGAAGAAGGACAGATCTCTTTAGCCAAGATACACACAAATATAAACCCAACAGATATGTTGACAAAACCCATTAGAAGAGAGAAGTTCATTTGGTGCAGAACTTCTCTTGGCTTGCTTATTAATTGAGTGCCAACATATGGCTATGGTTTTCAAGAGTAATTCACGGGGAAGAAATGGGAGATTGTTGGTATGTGAAGTCAACATTGAGTGAGTAGGTAGCGACCACATTGGCGGGTTGTCGAGGTTGACTCGAGCATACAAAGTCCATACAATACGATACACGGTTTGTACTACACACCGTTTTGTACTACACACGGTATTGTATTGCGAGTTCTTTTATAAAAGGAACCCGTGAATAGTAAAGTTGTACAATTGTACAGGATTATAATCATTAGAGCTAGTGTGTGGTGATTGCCATTGATGTAGCAGACAAATTTATTCCTAAGAAATAAAATACTGAGAGAACTTTGCCCACGGTTTTTTTGCTTGGTACATTACCGGGCTTTCCACATAATATACGTGTATGTGTTTTGGATCTATTTATTTTTATTGCTTTCACCGTGATTGTTTCTCTCTACACTACTTATTTTTCTAACAAAGAAAAGCCATAAATGAAATGACACAGTTAGAGTGAAGTAATTATATATAAGCATATGTGCTTGGGGTGTATAGATCTAGGATTAGGTGAGTAGTTAGAACCACCCCAACAATGCTTGAACAATTGCATAAAATTCTTGGTCATAGCGAGTACTTATTTTTGGCCTTATTCAACTTCTCGTTGAAGTAAGCAATAGGCCTCCCTTTTGGACTCAAAACTCAATCAATTGTTATCCCTCTAGCATCACGATCAACCTAGAACACATTGTTGAATACCAGCAATGCTAGCATTGGTTGTCCTATCATTCTTTTCCTTAAGATCTAAAAGTTATTCTCTATTACAACTGTCCAAATAAAGTCTATCCTATAACCCTTCTTTGTTTCCCCAATAGGTGCACATATGCCACTAAAGTTCTTGATAAAATTTGTGTAAGACTTGTCAATATGTGGAAACTTCTTGCTTCAAGCATACTCTAGGTGACGACCACTCAATAATGGCTCTGGCTTTCTCGAGATCCATCTAAATGACATAACAAGCCACTCATACAACCCATCTTTTGTATCGAATATGGTTTTCCAATCATCCCCTTCTCTAATCCAGATTTGATAATATCCACTCTTCAAATCTACCTTCGTGAAGTGCTTGGCTCTACTCAAACAACACATCTAGTCATCCAACCGTGGTAGTGGAATCATGTACCCGATAGTTATATTGTTGATGGCTTCGAATCCTGCACATACACCATTCTCCATCCTCCTAAGGTGCTAGTACGACTAGTATCGCACATGGTCTCAAACTCTCTCAAATCAAATCCTTCCAATAGCTCTTGGACTTCTCTCTTAACCTTCTCATTCTATATGGGTGTCGACCTATAAGTTGCCTTGTTCGGTCAACTCAATTGCAGGATCAAGTCCATGCGATGGCTCATGTTCTGGTGGGTGGCAACCCATTTGGCAATTCATATTAGCACAGTCTCCCAACAAACTCTTCACATCTTGTGGAAAATCCTCCACTCCCTTCACTTACCCAACCTCCATGGGTTTGGGTATGAAAGCCAAACAAGCTTTCTACTCAACTCTCTCGGAAATGTTTTCCCGAGACCAACAAAACCTTAGGACTATTGTCAACTTCTTCTCCACTTTCCCTCAATGGGTTAAATGTTTACTTCTTACCATCCTTCACCAAAGATATATGTATTTCTCCCACCATCACAAATAGCCTTCCTATAAAATTGCCAAGGCCTTCCCAAAGTGATATACGACAAACATCCATGGGCCTTATATCACACAACACTTCATCTTTGCATGCACCAATCTAAAAACTAACTAAAGCATTGTTCACTTACCAAGATTTGATGTGCTTTTTGCAACCAAAAACCTTGTAGGGGTTTAGGTTCGAGAATCTTCTTCAAACCAAACATCTCAACCATCTCATTAGACACTAAATTGTAGTGTTACCCCTATGAACAATGACTTTCCAGCAATTACGTCCAAATTTGCACATGCTTCAAAATAACTTATTTTGCACCAACTCATTCTCCTCTTTTGTTGGTTTCAGCAGTACTCTTTTCATCGTAAGATACTCTCCTTGTTTCGGTTCTTTTGTATGATTGGGTAAAGTAACACCCTTTTCATCGATTGTGCAATGTATTTAATTGCATCATTTCTTTCACTATTGTTTTGTTACACTTATGGGCGCTCAAAAGCTCAATGCCCAACATTCTCACACCTCTAACATGTTCCCATGAACCCTCTTTCTCTCTTCCTCTACCAAAGGAACCTCTTCCTCTTGAAGAATGCCCTCTTCCTCTTGTGTTTTGACTAAAATTGTTGTTTTGAGAAGCGTTTGCTTCTCCTTCATGACATATTGTCCTCCTCCATTATTAGCTTGTCCTCCATCTTGTGAGAACTTTCCCTTTCCTCTAATGCAGTTTTTGACTCCTAAACAACTTTTCTTTAGCCTTGATGCACATTAATAAGCTTCTTCAATTAACCTCATATCATACCAAATTCAGCTTGAATAGAAAGACATATACCATTTACATACCTTGTGATTTTTTCATCCACATCTCTTCCATGCGACCAGCCCAAAATGTTACTCAATAGAACTCTTTTGTATAGTCTTCACACGCACCTCCTTTTGTCTCAAGTTCTACTTCTCAAAAAGATTCAGCTAATAATTTGAGGGCAGGAACTTACCCTTCACCTTAGCAATCATCATATCCCAATATTTGATTTTCCCTTTACCTTTTTTTGTTTTTGCACGTGATCCCACCACAAGAATGCATAGTCTTCACACTCGTATCCATTTGTCTCAAGTTCTACAAATTTTCGAAAAGATTCAACTAATAATCTGAGAGCAAGAACTTACCCGCATTTTGAATCATCCTATCCAAAAATTAGTTTTCTCTTTACTTCTTTTTGTTTGTGCACATGATCCCACCACAAGAATGCTTTTCCCTTCAGCTTTGTGAAAGCAAAGTCAACCTTCTTAGAGTCCTCTATAGACTAATAGTCAAAATACATCTCCAATTCGGTGACCCTATCTATAAGATCCTCAAGAAATAGACTTCCTAAGTAGCTAAGGGTGTCCAACCATGGTTTGTATCTTGGCAATAGCCATCAAGAACCTACCCGTTGGTTGTTTTCCAAAACCTCATGTGCTTCAGCTTCATCTTCACTTGAACTGAGACAAATCCTCTTCTCCGAGAAATCTCCATAGCCTCCAACCTTGCTTGGATGCCTCTCATCATCTCTACCAAGGCTATTACTCTGGGTGGTCTTCCTCTTCAACGGGGAACTTGTCGTGTGCCATCTCTTCCTCTCAAATAACTTTACAATCGCCCTGTAATTGAACTCCTAAAACCTCACAAGACTCGACCCAACAAGGAAAACCTTGCTCGATACAAAATAATGCAAACGAGAATGAGGGGGCCAAGTTAATGGCTGCCTAACTCCCTAATGGAGACACTTGGAGTTACAAGAACACACTCAAAAGGTCACATACCCAATGCAAATCCCCAAAAGACACTTTTACTTGTGAACATATAAACTAGTTATGGAGATTTCTCAAACATAGACATATGTCTTTATTGAATTCAACTACACATACATGAAGACAACTCAATCCTCCTTATGGACTTCCACTACTACACTATAGAACTATAGACCATTATCCCCTCCACAAGCACTTTTCTTTTCTTGCTTTGTTCTATTATAGTTGAGCTCAGCTTTTTCCTGCTTGTTCCTGCTTGTCCCCACTGATGCAACTCCCTTACAAACTAAAATCGCTTTCTTCTTGATCCCTAACAAATCTCTGACTATTCTAAGATTTCCCAATGCCTCTTTGCATTCCCAATATACACATCAAGTCTGACAAATCTGCAATTCTTCGCTATTATATGCGAGCACAAAGAACACAAACAGAATTGCCGCTTTGTGCAAACAGGGTTGACACAGACCGGTGGTTGCATAGCTTTTATCTGTGTAAACCAACAGCTGTATACCAAGGAAAAGGTCCCTCGGATCAAGACAAACAACTAAAATTCCTTTCACAAGCCTGTTTCTAAGGAAAATGACTTTTGGTAGTTGAAGTTGGCCATGTCTAATCTGCAAGTCACCAATTCGCCACCAACAAACACAATACACACACTTTGTTTTTGGGTTATACAAGATTGCTCATGAACCCAAATGCTCCAGAGTAAGATGGTTGATGCCCAAAAGAATTTCTCTAAGGCATCCAAGGCGTCCAAAATCTCATTCAGGATGCCCTCAAGGAACAACGCACGAAGTCTGTGGCCAATTTCACAAACTAATGGTGTTGCTTGTTCCAACACAAGCTCATTCTTTTGTGCATCCTGCACATCAACAGTTTTAGAAATTGCTGCAAAACTCACAAGTTGAGTTTATCCGTGACAATTTTGATTTTTGCTGAGTAATTTTTGCGATTCCTCAATGAAAATTGCGATGTATTTAGGCATCTCAGCTAGTGTTAGAATATAATACCCAGATCAATAAATCATTTTTATCCAAAAAACAAAGTTGTGGTCTGTGTTTTTCCTTTGCTAATACAATGAATGTGAGTTACAATGGTCCGCTGGAGCTAGGGTTTTCAAATTATCAAGGAATATATACAAGTAGAAATGCATAACATTTTAGGTTACCAGAGTGAAAATAAAATCTTAGGAGTCTACAATGTGAGACTGGCCTTTATCACTCATTCCATGATCTGCAATAATAATTTATGCAATCTGATTATCTTTTAAGTACTCCTCCATAAGACTATGTTTCTAGCACCTACTTCTTTGAAAATTAATAGAAAACATACTTATACATTCTCTACATTCATTTCTCGTGTCATTAAACAATGTTTGACAAGTTATTTAAGTTCATTTTAAGAATTTATAAGGTTTTGAGTGGTATTGAAGTTGTCAAGTAATGTAGAGTAATTTCCCAGAAACTCCCAAGTCCTGAGAACTAGTCAAGATTTTGGGCTATCGATTAGTGTCCAAGTACATGTTTTTGAACTATGCTTGGGTCTACAGCCATATTCAATGTGGAACTCCTTAGGCCATACTTCCCAACTTTGCCTGGGCCAACAAAAGCCCAACGTCCTTCTGATTTGGATCCCTAACACTCACATGCAACACCTAAGGATCAGATCATCGAAGTGACAACAAAACACCTGCCAAGGCACACATTTAGTTATTCCGGGTGGTCAGGTCAGGGCAACACACTGGTCAGGCAAAGTGGTACAACCTTCATCCACTATAGGTTCAGTTTCCACTGTTGATGGAAGACGCGATGGGAACCATTGCTCCTCAACAAAGGGTGAATGATCTGTCTGCAGCCATGCTGGTCTGTGCACTCTTCCTTAGAACTTGGAGCTCCCTAGCATTGCAACATCTCGCACCACGCACAGATGCTCACAGTACCTTCACACATTGGCACATCGCCCTGCAAGCTACCCCACAGACGCCTAGCGTCACACAACATCTTCCAAACTATGCACCATGCGTGCAGCCTTGTAACATACCACAAGTTAGTTTAGTGTCTCACAGCCGCACAGAACCTCCAAAACTCAGCATCTATGGTTTTTGTTGCTGTACACACCATGTTAGAGCACCTATCAGCATACCACACACTGGAAGTCCAACCACCACACTTGCAAGAAGCCTAACTATCACTTGGCCAAAAGATGATTCATTGTAGTCATTCACTTTGCGACTGTCGTCTCTTTTAACCACCTTCCTGTAATGATGTATGTATATATATATACGACCTGAAGGGATACAGAATGGCCATAGACTAGATAGTAATGAATACTTGCATGCCTTGGAGTATCTATTCTCTCTCCTACAAATTTGTATCTCATTCCAACCAAAGAAAATCAGGTAGGAAGTGTTTCTCCTCCCCTCTCTAATGATTGGAATCCTCACTTCCAGCCTTGCTAAACAGTGTACTCTCATTGAATAGAAACTGCACTATTCGGTAAGTACTTCCACATTCGAACATGTTTTGGTTTTCTTTTGTATTAGTCTTTCTTTGCGCATTCTATAACCCATAATCTTGCTAGTCAAATTGCAGGATTGTCCTCCGCACTGAAATCCTTGGCCCCTGGGTAAGGATCATTCAAATTTGAAACAGTGAAATCTTGCCACTTGGCCCACAATTGATACCAAAGAGAATCCTGCCTTACCTGGAATGTAATAAACTTTTGTTTCGCTACTTTCCAAATGCAAGGCGTGTGCTACAAAAGTTTCATGCTCTGAACCATCCTCTTTCATGCATTGCCTTCCTTGTGAACGTAAATGGAGGGCCCATCCCCTTCAGCACTATCCTACCAAAATGACAGATCATACCATATTGATCCTTAGGACATCAACCTTCCACTAAAAACACACAAATTACTCAAACAGAAAACCTTCCTGACAAAACATTCTGTTCAGTAACAACCTGTCTTTATTGACAACAAGAATTTCAGAATGAACAAAACTAACATTAATGGCCGTTGGCCAGAATAGTAAATGTTTGGCATTGGCACAAGAAATATCCGAAAAATGATATAGAGAATGTCTGGACTTTGTGTCAAATATCAAGCAATTGTCCTGGAAAATAAATTTATGAGATCCATCTTCAAGATTAGGCAGGTACATGGCAAGAAATCCGCAATATCAGAGCAGCTAAAATTTAAGTAGGGCATATACATGGCCAATGACTTTTATAACAGATAAGCACTCTCTATTCTATGCTAATCCACAAAATCGTTACAACCTTAAACACAGATACACTACAAACCATAATGAGAGGTCCAATCACCTGATCTATCATTTCCATGTTTTTACAACTGCACCATGCAAGACATGAATAAACTGCAGAGAACTGCAAGGGCATTGACTCTACTCACAAATTTATTCATTCTTTAATTATTTTAGATTTCCAAAAGTAAATGTATCTGTGTAGTATATCTGGATGCAGCTGTGTTGTAGCTTTTTTTTCATTCATTTCCCAACAACTGCAAACGCAATAAAACCATCGACAAATTCTATTCCGCTCCAAAAGCATCAAAGGGAACAACAAACAACATTCTTCCCACAAGTTATAAGAACCAAAAATTGTCGTCTTTCAGTACACTTAATACATATATGAAAATTTAACTGCTACAGACTTGAACCACCAGGTAGCAGATGACACCATCCAACCAAGGATCATGAGGCGAATCCTGCCAGAGTTGCAAATCCAAATCAGGTCTGCAGTGAAGTGCCCAACAATGGAGTACAAGGTTTTTGTCATCGAAAGGATCAACTTAATAAAATAACAATCCTTGGCAAATTACGGAGGAATCAGTGTTATGAAGCCTGGTTGAATTTCCAAACATGTGAGAAGCAATGTTTTCTGGTAGTAATGGATAAGATTTTGATCATTTCAGGATTAAGAGTAAATCCTTAAATATAGTCTTTCTTGTAAAGGTCTGCATTTGAATGGGAGCAAGACTTTTAACACCACTTAGAGACACGACTTAATTTTCTCTTGCTGACAAAGCTAATAAAAACAGATTGCTTTTGTCTGGTTTGCAGACAATAATACCCCAACCATGGCTGCCAAATGGAAAATCACCAATTTGTTTGATACAGCCATAACTCATTTATGCAAAAACTGACAAACAAGAAAATACATAAATATTGACTATAGAAAAGCTTAATACAATCTTGTGACATTTCTACAGGATTTTTATGAATTGGTCTGAAATCTACTACAGCAATGCTCAAAAATATAAAGTCACTCACTCCTGAAAAGGTGATTTTCCAAACTGCCTCTGGGCATAAACTCATATACGAGTAACCTTTGATCATCTTCTATACAGTATCCAACAAGTTTGACAAGATTGGGATGGTGAAGTTGGCCTAGGAAGTTGACTTCTGCCTGCACATAGACAGTAACAACAAAAGTTCAGTTTCCTAAAACATAAAACCATCCTGAAAGTTGAACTTTTCTTTTTCTCTTAGTGAAAAATATCCTGATGGGACCTGCCTTTGCCTGAGATGTCATTACCACAGGATTTCTAGTCTGTAAATTTATGCAAAACTTTCAATTGGCTTTGACGGTTGATATACAGAGCATCTGAGCTCTCGAATTGCATAAGCATTGCCACTTGACAACAAACATATTGACACACGCTACTGTTTACAACTCTGCAACTTATGGCCTTATTTTATTGTGGCCTTCAAGCAAATGTAGAGCTACAGGCAAAGTTCTGGGGACTTCTGACTCATAATTTTAGAAATCTTGAATTTCAGCAAGAAAACACAAATAAACAACAAAAAAGCCAAAATGTGCTACATTTCTTACCAGCCATTCCTTGTGACCCTGCAGCCCATCAGGATTCAGTGTTTTGACAGCAACAGTGAGGCCAGTCCCCGGCTTGACAGGAGCTGTACCATTCTCTTCTATCCAACCTTTAAAGACATAGCCGAACCCCCCACCACCGAGGACACTCTCCGGCCTGAAGTTCCTAGTGGCAGACTTCAGCTCACTGAAGGCAAATTTTTTCAACTTGGATGACAATATCAATTCATTCTCCACCTTGGGAGTAGATGGAATGCTTTCTGTATACGCAGAGGTGCCACTAGAAGACGCTGTCTGGGAAACAGCCAACGGTTTGCTGCTGTCATTGGGATTTTTGGTTTCAGCTGTTTTTCTCAAATACACAGCACAAGTAAACCTGCTCATTAGCTTGTTTCTCATTTAAATGAAAAACTTATACAACTGTGATTAAAAAAACTACTATTTTACACCCCATACCAATTGTCTTTGATAATGGCCATGCGTTTTCAAAGGTTAGGGTAGCTGGACATCAAAACTGCACCACATCAACCATGGAAAAAGATACACAATTGATGCAGTGCAGCTTGGTGACAAACTCCATACTATTGCCCCTGACAACTGCCATCAAAAGTGCACCATATGTACGATAGAAATTCACTTTTAAACGTATGGATAAAACCTGCACCGTTAATGAAGTGCAAAATGCTTACTTGTTAATATGTTATCCTACCCTTTAAAACACCTAACAGCTACATTTACAAGAGTGGCGTCGCAGGGAATCAAAACTGACCCACATCGATGATGGGAATTCCTTCCTACAGGTGCAGAGAAAACTTGAACCATTGATGCAGTGCAGTTTTACGCCAGTTGTCCTCCTTAAAGAGCAATTACTTTGTCAGAAATTACCTAATTTTCAAGGTGCGGGATAGGACAACTTGCCATCAAAACTGCCCCACATCAACGCCACAAATTCGATCCTGCAAGCATGGAGAAAACCTGCACCTATAATCCGATGCGGTTTGAGCATTTGTTATGTTAGTCCTTTGAAGGGCAATTCCGTTGTGGTGGCAGTTGCCCTCCATTAACAAGGAATAGGGTTTGCTGGCCCAAAAATTGCCCCATGCAAATTCAGTAATTCGTGTATGGAAAAAATAAAAGTCTGCACCATTGATGCAGTGCAACTTGAGCACATGTTATCCTACTCCATTGAAGGAAAAACCCTTTGTGAGTAATTTCACATTGTGTGATTAGCAAAATCCCCGAGAAAGAATCCCATTGAGAAATCATTGACTAAAGTCCATACCAAATTCACACCATATAGCAAAACACAAAACAGAGAACTGTCTTTAACTTACCAGATTGAGTACCGGTGCTAGTAATAGAAGTGTCTACTTTTGATCTTCTGGAGACACAGATGCCCATGACCCATCAATCAGCTCCCTCGGCACTATAATTAAATTCCTCTCCTCAGTACAGACAGTGCGGATACATGGGCAGCATCCGCATCCGGATTCAACCATACGAACAATGCAACTGAAAATGATATATAATGAGTATACTGCAATCGACAAGGGTATCCACGCTGAGTATCCGCTATCAGATATCAAACGCTCCAAATAAAATACGTAGGCAACATCCACATCGGGTATACACACTGAGAATCCGCTATCAGATATCAAACCCCCTAAAATTATAAAGTACCTACGTGGGCAAACATTCACATCGGTAATGGAAGGGGATATACACAATGAGTATTCTGCAATCCGGCCGGATATACATAATGAGTATACAGCAACCGAAACGGATATACGAAATGAGTATACCGCTAAAGATGGGACTTTTTCCCGCCTGATTGGCGGCCCATCGGAAAAATGGAAAATGGGGATATGCATGTTTTTTGGCCCGATTTTTCTAATACGGGCATAATTCGACGCATCTCTTTTCCGCGGGGCGTAAAAATTTGCCAGCAAATTATGCACGTATTTCGATATATATCGTGGAAAACGCAAGCTCTATCGGCCACAGGAGCCTTTTTAATATTTATTATATATACAATGTGTATATGTGATGTGTGTGTTTTAACTTTTGCTTTGCTTCTTTTTGGCCGTGCATGCGCTTTTCCTTTGGCTGCGTGGGAAAACGTTACAAGTAAAGCTTTCTTTGCTTTTTGTTTGGGAGTTCCACATGGAATAATTTGGAGATTAATTATTTTATAATTTATAACCACAAAATTAATTAAGGTGGATCTCGTTTTGAACTTTTTGTGTTGTGGTTAGGTGAGTAAGAAACACTAGACTCCAAAGAGGTAGTTGCTCATTCCCAAACTTTTCAAACTTTTTAGTTCATAAGTCATAATTTCACAGATTTTTTCCTATTAAAAATTAACTTGTCATGTCAAGTGATTATTGTTGTTTCAGAGGTGAAAATACATTATAAAAAGGTTTCCCATATATATGTGGTTAGGAGTTGAAATACCCTATTTTTATTGATAACATGTTCATTCTTTGTTGTTTTTATTTCTTTGTTTTCAAATTGTTGAATTCCTCGTGTTTATGTATGTTACATGTTTTTGTAGTACCTAAAATTTCGTGGTATGGTATTTGGTAAGAATTTTTTTAAGTTTATCTTATCATTATCTCATTTATACATTTATTGACTAAGTTAGAGGTGTCTGCTCAATCCTATATTTTGAGTCTATTAGATCATAAATTATTTTTCAACTTGATGATTTGTTTTTCAGCTTAGCGCCTCAAAAATCAATGCACTTTATGCATAACGAATCTCCAAACTCTCAACAATCTATGTCATGTCTCACAACAGTTTCCATCCTCGGCTTGGACAAGTTCATGGGCCCATGACAAGTTCACACGACAAATTGTCCCGAGGTTGATGAACATGTTTGTCATGCTTAAAAACATCATATTTTCAAATGCATAAGTTATCTTTGGCGGCTTACATTTAATTGAGCAAAAAATATTCATACGAGTGATCTATATAAACATGTGCACCCTAACCTATTAAGGGCATTTAGGGATCTTGTATCCAAGCACACTCGAGATGGTTTTGAGCCCAATATTAAAGCATATCTCCTTGGAGCACATTACGAAAGTTATGCAACTTTGAATATGTCAATCCTTTGTTTCCCTGGATCACATCATACACTAAAATCCAATGCAAGCATCATTATTATTACGTGATTAAATCCTCATGAAAAGATTGGATTAAATCATTTAAAAGTTAACCAAGTGTGGGTAAGTGAAGAATAAATATAATTAAAGTGAGACATAAAAGATATTCTCAAGAAGATAAAAGGGTGTTAAAGCATTATGTTGGAAATAATCAAGTATTATATTGTATTAAAATCAAAAGGTGTGAATGGAAACATGTCTACTATGAAAAGTCGCCTTCTCAACCCTATAAAATGGGAGTAAAGTTATTCGAATGGATAT
Organism: Taxus wallichiana var. yunnanensis; assembly: GCA_018340775.1. NCBI lineage: Eukaryota > Viridiplantae > Streptophyta > Pinopsida > Cupressales > Taxaceae > Taxus > Taxus wallichiana. The sequence continues at coordinate 489,228,734 of CM031239.1, forward strand.
ATGTGTAAGTGTGTGGAAATCACACGAATGTAATATGATTTATATGAGAAAAATACAAGAAATTGTGTTTTGGTCAGTTAGGTAAAGGGTTGGAGACCTGTAACCCTCTTAATAAAGAACGAGACAGGGTTGCACAAAGTAGGTCAAGGGTGGCACAAAGTGCACATCTCAGTGTCTTGGCCAGGGCTAAGTGAATGTTGTTTTTGCATTGTGGACGCAAAGCGTGTCTAGTTCCTCGTTGTTGAGTGTGGTCTCATTGTTGGCTTACCTAGACCAAGTGGCTATGGAAGAAGTTTATCTTCATATATGTATTTTAAACTGAAACTATTAATAATAAGTTTATAGTATTGATATGTGTTATTTGATCTATGAATGTTATCGAATTCGGTGTGTATATTGTGTACTCAATGTAAATTTGTTATGTTTAATCTATTTATTCATGTATAATTTTTTTTAAAAATTTTTTATGAAAAAGATCTTATATTATATTAAAGGAAACACGATACAAGATTTTTCCAACAAAAAAGTGGGTGGTATGAGAGCACGCCCCAAAGCCACAAACACATTAGGCCACGCCTAAGAAAGCAATGAAACACGCTAGGCAACACCTAGGGATACATCAAAACAATAGAACCAAATTCAAGTCACCGCAGCAAAAATACCGTGAAAGGGGTTCGTGATCATCAGACCAACCAAGACTAGTAAGGTCCTTGCCAACGTTTAGCATATCCCAACTCGAGTCGAGAGGGTCCTCCTCTTCATTATTAGTAGTCGCCCACGTGGGAGAGATGGGAAGAGGAATCTGGGGGAACTTGTCCAAAGGTGGCAAAGGCGGATGTGGAAAGCTCCAACCATCGTGGGTGTGTGGCTTGTGAGCCATGTGCAAGCCCCAACCGAGCTAACAAATAGGAGGGCCAGCCACGATGGAGTGGTGAAGATAAACTCCTTTACGGTTGATTGCGTAGAGATCGATGAGCAATGCTGAAAGAACTCCGATGAGAGCGGCTCGATGACCACCACGGGGACGACGCCACAGGTGGAGAACGCCAAAAGGTGAAGGTGACTCCCGAGCAACCAGCAGACAAGGGGCATCACCCCAATGTCGTAGAAGAATCTAAAGGTGCTCCACCACCAAGGCCACCTTGTTGGCACGAACTTGAATCTATAAGACACATTGGAGATAACCATCAATTTATTATACACGAGAGAATTGGTGACCGACTTGAAGATTAGCAAAGAAAAAAGTATTTCGTTCTTTCCATAACCAAAACAAAATTTCCCCTTTAAAAACATGCCAAATTTTAATCAAAGATCTAGGAAATAAGCACATCACATTTGGTATAAGAGTGTGCGATCTTAAAGGATACATGAGAAAAGTAAAGGGAATGTTGTGTTGGTTATGTATGATATTCTGTAAAAATGTGATTGTAGTATTGAGATAAATCTTTGATATCTATGTTCTTCATATAACCTCTATAATTGACTATACTCTAGAAAATAATGGGACAACACAATTAGAAGGAAATATTTGTTGGGATACGGTTTCTATCTATGAGATTTTTAGTTAGTATTTAATTGATATTTGTATTCATGTATAAATTAGTATGTTATTGAAAAGAAGCTAAAACATATAACCTCAAAGCATGAATCTAATCTACACTAAACTACCATGATAAGAGCTAAACAAGAGCAACTTAGATCATCGCATGAAACTACATTAAATCTAAACTAACATGTATATGCTACTCTCTACTCTTTAGATCACTAATTAAGCATTGAACCTAAGAAGATCAATTTAGCAATCAAAGGGTTTAATTAGTTATTTACTTCACAAAGGTGAATGAATCTCACTAAAATGGCTACAAGGCCAAGTTTAGCTCTTTCATTACTAACCTATGAAGAAATGGATGCTACTACAATGGAGGAAGGTAAGCTTAAGATCAAATGTCTTATTAGCTAAAGCTAATACAAATGGAATCCTAGCTTTCTTAGACTTGTTTTGGTTTTGTGTTGTGTAAAGTTGTAAGTCTTGAATGGGAAGGCCTAGCCTTGTATTTATAGTTTTCTCTTTTGGGAGAATTTGAACTTTAGGTGCATGTGGGACTAAAGGTAAGCCAAAAGCACTTTATGATTAGGAGTGGTAAACATGTTTTGGACTAGTTAAGCTAGGTTTAGGATAGTTAAACTTGATTAGCAAGTGATTAGAGACTCATTGAGAGTTAAGGGGAGTGTGATTAACCAAATGTGATTGATAGATATCTTAGGAAGCCTATAGAAGTGATCCAGAGGAAATATGAAGATGTTTAGCTAATAAAAGGGGTTTATTAACCAAATGGGTTGAATATAGGAAGAATATGACCAAGAAGGTGTCGTAATTAGGCATCAAAGAATGGAGCGAAGAGTAGCTAATTAACAAAGTGTCGTCAATAGGTTGAATTGGAGGAAATGCTAAGTGTAAGCATATTTTAGGTGTCTACAATATTCTTGATATTGATTTAATCTAAATTGAATCAAACCTTAATTTCATAATGACGTAATTTAATGAATGGTATACATGAAATAAAGTACAGTAGTGCACAAGCAATAACTATGCAATGATATAAAACCCTAAGCAAGTGAGAGAGAAAATGTGACTTAGTTAATTTCGTGTAAACTAGGAGTGATCTTGGTGAGTAACTACTGGAGCAGACTTGAAGCAGTGTTGTCAAGGCTCGACAAGGGTTTAGAGAACCCTAGAAACGTCAGGGATAGAAGCACCCACATGAGGATAGGAGCACCACGGGAACTAGTGGCTGCTTAGATGCTTGGATTCTGGTCTTTTATGGGTTGGAGGATCTTTGTTGTTGATCTTCTTTTGTCTCTCTAGTTCGGATGTTAGATCGTCGATTGAACCTATAACCTACAAAACAAATAGCTACATGCACATGACCACAAACCACATCAAATCTAATAAAAATATGTAAAATGTGGAGTCGGACTAACCTCGATGGTCACCCAAAGAGTGAACTTATGGTGAGTGATGCACTACATCTTAGACTCCATGTAGTTTTATGTGCTTGTGTGTGAATGATGCCCTAGGTGGCCCTTATGCAAGTTACACAACGATAACGGGCTAGATTTAAATTGATCCAAAGTATGCAAGATGTGCGTGATGAAATAAAATGAACTCCCCTCCTATGTTGTGTATGCAAATTGATGCATCCCTTCTCCCTTTGTATGGATGTGTTAGATGGATGCTTAGTAATGCTCTTGTGTCTTGATGCAAGCTTATGTGGTGATAGATAATGTTTATAGTAATTGGTCCCTTATTTAGAAGAAGTAACTAAGTATATATATGTTTCCCTTGTTTGAATTTCATAATTAACAACTAAAAGGCCGAATCAAAGTATTAAAAGGAGACTAAGAAGTAAAAGAGACCGAAAAGAGTAAGAAGAAGCAAGATCGGAGTCAAGAGCACCCAAGAGGGACGGGAGCATGCAGGCTTAAAACTCTGTCTTAACTAGTGCTTAGTGTCTAAGGCCATAAAAGATAAATCAATAAAATTTTGACATGGCTATAAGATGTGTAAGGCCAAAAAAGTGCAAGAGATAAAGCAAAAGGCCCAAAAGAAGTTGTCAACCACTAGTTTTCTTACTTAGGAATCATGTATACATTAGTATGCTTTAGGACCTAGAAATGTACCCAAGTGCATAGATTTTGTGTCTACGTTTGCCCCCACTTTATGTTGTTGAGTGAATACTTGATGTAGACACAAAATCATGCACTTTGGGTAACTATCTAGTCTTGATTACATATTATTATTCATATGATTCCTAATTAAGAAAAGTACTAATTAACCCATGTCTTTGGCCACCTTTCTTTGCTTTTTGTTGTTGATTTTTGTCTTACACCCTTACTTGCTCAGTCTATATTTTTATTCTTTGAAAATTTTCATCCGGACACCAACACCCAACTAGGACTCCAGCATCATGCGCCTCGTCTCCTCTAGGCGCCCTGTCATCTTTATACTTTTCTCACACTTTTTGGGTCCTTTCTAGTTGTTTGAGCAATTTATCTTTTTGGTAGTCGGTTTTTTCGAGGTTAATTACGAAATTCAAGCAAGGGAATCATATAAATATAAAGTTATGTGATCATAATAAGGGACCAATCACTAAGCATTAGTTATCACCGCTTAAGGTTGCATCCATTAAGGGATCCAAGCTATTTCATTCTCAACCAAAGCTTTCCACTTCTTGACAAAGTATTAAATACATTAGCTTTCTTCCTTATATAGTAAACCCAAGCCCTCCTAGTAACATCATCAATAAAAGTAACATAATATTATGAACCACCAAGAGAAGATACCAGAGCCGACCCCCACACATCCGTATGAACAAGCTCTAACTTGTGCTCCTTCTTCAAGTTAATCCAACCTTGAGAAATCTCACACACTTTTGTTTCCCACACACACAATGCTCACAAAAGTCCAGGTCTATGTTTTTAAAATTTAACAACTTTCCTTATGAATGTAAAATCTTCATCCCCTTCTCACTCATATGGCCAAGTCTGTGATGTCATAGAGTTGTGTCTATACCTATAACAACTAAAATAGAAGATGGATCAATACTAACAATGGATAAATACAAAGTACTTACTTTCTTACCTCTTGCTACCATAAGAGAACCCTTGGTAACTTTCAAAGAATCTGCTATAAATATAAACATACAACCATCATCTCCTAATTTCCCTGCAGAAATTAGATTCCTCCTCAAGCTAGGAACATGCCTAACATTATTCAACACCCAAGTGTTACCATTCTGTAATTTAACATGAACATTGCCTTTTCCAACAATGTTACATGGCTCATCATCACCAAGATATACCTACCCAAAAGTCCCTTAAACATAATCTTGAAAATATTGTCTATGAGGAGTTGTATGAAATGAAACGCTTAATCTAAAACCCAAGAATCTGATTTACTATCTAAATAAAGAATAAGAGCATCTTGTAACACATCACCAGCTATGTTTGCCTCTTTACTCCCTTCTTGTTGATCTTTCCCTGATTTTAAAGACCAACAATCTTTCTTTGCATGTCCCACTTTTCCACAATTCCGGCATACCATCCTACTTCTAGATTTAGATCTACCCTTCTTAGACCTTCCATGATGTCAAGGACCTTTTTTTTTCCTTCTGTCTTCCCCTGTTCTCTACACTCAAAGCATTACCCGATGACTCACATGTGTTTTTCCTCTCATCTCTTCACTAAGAATCATAACAATAACATCACCAAAATTTAAAGTGTTTGAACCAGAAACAAAATTACTCACAACCATAACCAAAGTATTCCAACTTTCAGGGAATGAGCACAAAATCAAAAGAGCCCTAACTTCATCATCAAAACTTACTCATACGAGAGTTTAATTGATTAGTAACTATGTTGAATTCATTCAAATGATCATTTCTTGAATCACCATCTAATATTTTCATATTAAACAAACTTTTCATGAGATATATCTTATTGGAGGTCGTGAGGGTTTTTATACAATTTACCAAATTTTTCCATTAGATCTACCGTTGTCTTTTCGTAGAAATATTGAAAGCTACCAGTATTTGCAGAGCACAACCGTATTGTACCCAATGCCTTAGATCAAGAACATCCCATTCTCCATCTTTCATAGCCGACAAATTTAAAGCTTTCCTTTTAATGCTAGATAAAGATCCTTACGATATAGGTAGTCCTCCACCGCATCTTCCATAGCATTTGAAAGTTTTGGCCGTTAAAATTCTCAACCCTGAACTTGCTATCTTCTATCATTGCTCCCACTCGAACAAGAAACCCTCATGTGAGCTTTTTCTGGCAAAACAAAATCTTGCTTTAATACCAATTGTTAGGATCGAAACACAGATGAGTAATAAAACAAAATTAAAATAGAAATAATATAAGCATGCAATCACAAGATAAACCCAAGATTTAACGTGGTTCACCCAATGTGGGCTACATCCACCAAAAACAAGCCAACCTTCTCCTTTATTCAGTCAGAGGAATACAATACAATTCTTTTTTTTCATATTCTAAAGAGTAAATCCATGCACATATATATAACTTATGCACCTCTTTGTAAAAGTTTGCTTCAACCACAAGTAACCTAAATATAACATGCTTATAAATAAGACATACATATAAATAAGATAAACATAAAAATAACAACTCCTGTCTATTAATAAGACAATGCTATTTTATCCATCGGCATACATTCCTCCCAAAATCAAGGAAAAAGCAAACTGCCACTTCATCTTGTAGTTAGAATCCACATCTTCAACGTGGTATAATTCGTAAATTTATAAAAGCTACCTTAAAAGAGAAACAACGCAAGTGCGAGTCAAACAACGACGCGAGGGCGGTTTGTAGTTTTATGAGTTTTCAACGTGGATGGTTGAGATTAGGTCGTGCGTCAACATCCTTCCAAACCCAATTGTAGCGGTATGCATTGATTGTCTTGCGTTAAAAGTAACAAAAAGGTTTATTTGATTGGGAAATGCCTTCGGTGTAAAAATAAAGAATGTAGCTCCTACAAAATATTTTTCCATGTTGCACTTTTTCACTCGACAAGAAAACAAATAATTTCTAATTGAAAATTTGAAAATTTTGGTAAACATTAATTTCACACAAACTATAGTTAATAGGTGACATTTGACACATGGTGTAGTGTGAATTGCGGGGAGAAAAAATAAATAGTGAATGTGAGGACTATATACTGCGTTTGGAAGAATAATAAGTTTTTGTTTCATGGATTGAGTGAAATTAAACTTGTAAAAAATGGTTGTTTTAAGCATATTTCTATATATGTTTCATCGTGTATATTATTAGTAAATAATGATTTTTCCTTTCTTTTGTAAGGGATGCTTTTTTCATGTTGGAACTATATTAGTATAGATGTCTTAAATACATCTATTTAAAAAAATGTTGAGATATATCATTTGTGAGTAGTCTATCTTGGAATTTTTATACTTATACGCATCAAAGGGATCCATATTTAATAATTTGTATCTAATTGTATTATTGCATTGGGTTCAAAAAATATTTTCAAAAAAAAAAAAAAAAAGAGCTACAAACTCTAACGTATGCCAAAAATATCACGTTTTTTTATCATTGTCTTCAAGTGAGAAGAAAAAGTTCCTTGTGATAATGAAATGGACATCAAACTTAAGGTTGATCAATAATTGTAACATCTCATAGACATTATAGTTCTTATTGTGATAGTACATAAGAAGGGAATACCCAATATTTGAACAAACTAAAACTAACAAGATCATCCATAGGTGTTTGTGGAAGGCCAATAAACATAAATTAATTTAGGTACAATTACTAACACTTGAAAAATCATATATATTTACAAATATTTGTTAATTATAAAATACATAATTTAATTTAATAAATATTTTATTTGATGCATTTGGAGTGTTTTAGTATTTATAATGGTGTATCCAATGTGTTAGTATAAAATACAGTCCCAATACAATCATCTATCATTATTTCATGAAATGATGAAAAGTAAATACTTCTAAGTTGGATTTGTGAGGAGTTCCGTTAAAAGAAAAAATGTTCTCAATTTGGAAAAATGTTGGAAGGACATTAGGAAAGGAGATTGAATTTATATGCGCTAATTGAATTCTCTAAAAATATTTCAAAGTATTCTCAATAATCTTATTTAAACTTAACTTTTAGAAGGTATAATGGGTATGAACTCTAATTTTCAAAAGAAGTACACAACGGAACTTCATATTTGTTTTATCTCAAAAAATAAGCATGCATATTTTATAAAACGAATATATGTAAGATTAAATAAAGAAATAAAATATGTAATATTATTATATTATAATTCAGATAGTCATTTAAAAAAATGAATTACTCTATATTAAAAACTTAAATTTATATATTTGTTTTATTCTAAAAGAAACTTCAGAAAAATAAGTATATATATTTTAAAATTTTGGATAGATATAAGATTAAAAAAGAGTTACAAATTTGTAACATCATTAGATCATAGTTTAGATATTCATACGAAATATGAATTACTCGAATATGGAACTAGTAAAATACTTTTATATCAATAGGTTTTTGTATTTACTAGCAATCGCATGTGTAAAATGCAATGTGAACGCCGAACGACATATGTTATTTGATTTAGAGGGATAATTATTACTTTTGTAGTTGATGTTTATAAGGGGTGTGATTGATTTTGTAAGTGTAGGAATATAGATGAAACATTACATTTAAAGGTTCTATCTCTACATTTCAAATTTGTTACAAATTCGTACATATACATTTGCAAATCTTATATCATGAGTGATAGTTAATTACTTTTGTAGTTAATGTGGTTTGTAATTATTTGGGGGAAATTGTGTTTGTGTTGCAACGTGTTTGAGACAATGGTTACATCGGTTGTTTGGTTGGTTGGCTGTTGAAAAATCCATTTTTATACTGTCGATAACATGTTGATAAGGGGTGTGATTGATAGTGGAAGTGTTGGATTATATATGAAACATTACATCGAAATGTTCTGTGTATACATTTAAATTTGTTACAAAATCGTAGATATGCAGTTGCAAATCTTATATCACGATATATGAACTAAACATGAATACATGAAGACCTTTGTACATTTAGAGAATTTATATCATGAATGGTAGCATTTTGTGGCCAATTTTATTTCCACTAAACATGAATACATTTGATACCCCTTGAATGGAATTGCCTCTTTGGATACAATAAGTGTTGACTAAAGTAGTACTGGAGGTGCTATCAAAGTAGAGGGTAGTATTTATGACGGGTTGTTTTGGTCGAGGGATAGTAGTCTTGACTCCTCCTTTCTTCTTGCTCCGAGTGTTGGTATGTGTGCCATTTTTGAGTACCTTTTGAATGAAAAAGGAGGTGAAATGCACATATTTAAAAGTGAAGGAACTATGGAGAAAGTTGTGAATGTCAAACCTTGCCTTTCAGTGGTTCCAATGTTGATAGTTGCTCTATGCAAAGTAAGTCCCTGGGACTTGTGGATAGTTAATCATCAGGCCATTTTATTCGGCAATTGTCTTTGATTCCCTCATGAAATAGGGGTATCCAAATATGTAACGGGTTGGAGGGATCCCAACATGGGTCGTCAGATATCTATCAAATTTGACAATAACAAATAAAGGTAATGTTGGTGGTAACATTGATGTGTCATAGAAAATGTCAGTGGTTGTCCCTGATTGTTGGAGGGATTCCAGATTCAATGTTATGTTTCATAACAATTGTTGTTGTACACCGGCTCATATGCCACATTATGAGATTTAGAAGGAAGTAGTGAAATTGTGGGTGGGAACCAAAATGCCCATCATGTTAGCACATCAAATGTAGATTGTTGTAAAAGCTTCAAGGATAAAAGGGGAAGACTGGTCAAAGGCAATACCCGCAAGCAAATCACAGAGAGATGCTTCTAAATCCAATTTGGTGAGAATCAAAGGAAAGAATTCAATAGTATATGGGAGTATCTTAGATCCACAGAAGAGATATCATTCAGATCATTCATTATTAAAATATATGAAGTAAAATTACAATACAGGTTGGATAAGCATGCAGATTATGTGGTAATGAATGCCCCTTTCACTGCTGTTCATTTTGCAACTTATGAAGCTGCCAAGAAAGTCCTCACCAAATTTTCTCCAGAAAACGCAAGTGAAGAGCACCTACTTGCTCACATCACTGCAGGCGGGGTAGTTGGAGCTCTAGCAAGTGTTGTGACAATGCCACTTGATGTGATCAAGACCCGGTTGCAATGCCAAGTCTGAATCCTCTTCTTTAATAATTTAGTATTAGTCTTGAATTTAGATTTTCATGAACGGTATGGGAAACAGAGAGACTTTATAATTTTTCCTGAAGTTCAATTTCTCAACTTGAAAGTTTCGAATCATTGACATAAGCCTTACCCCATAATCACTTATAGAAATTTACCTTACTTGTATAAACAAGGAATTCATTCCAATCCAGAGTTAAAATCCATTTGATTCGCTATGATTTTTGGGATATATAATATCTATGTTGTTATCTTTTTATATAAGTTATGATGAAAAAATACAAAGTTGCTCATTATAAATATTTATTGAATTGGTTTTCTTTTTGAAAATTACTTACACTCACTCTTAGTCATGAAGCTACTTGCTTTTTACTCTTTCATTGAAAATGGGGCTAAATTAATTATATTCATATATCATTTACCAAGCTGTTCCTATTAGCACCTATGGAGATTTTCATCTATGTTCTTTTTAGTCCGAGCTTTCATCAATGTTCATTATCGAGGTTAACTATTCCATATGCTTTCGTATTCTTTTCTATTTGTTAGACATCGTTATCCCATTTTTATGGCGTAGCTATCTCTAAAAGCTATCTAGAGTACAACTAATAAGACCTAAAATTATATTAGAATCGCTTTTCGTTGGCATACATTTTTCCATTCACTAGTTTGTATTTACTGATTACAATTGGCTTTCATTAGATTGAATTCGAGGATATTTAGGCCCAGAACTTCCGTGTTTTTGATACAAAACATATTAAGTTCTTGAATTTAATATAGTTGTAGAAACGTCCATTGGAGTAAATGCCTCTCCCTGCATTTTTGTTATACCATTGGGCTTGGTATTGGTGATCTCCCAAGCTTCAATCACCATAAACAAACAGAACACATAAAATCTACCATTTTGTCCTCCAATGGCGTTCTTGCCAAATCCAAGGGCACAGTAAGAAATGGAAGCATTCACATCATCGTAGGCGGGGTAGTTGGAGCTCAGCAAGTGTTGTGGACAATGCCACTTGATGTGATCAAGACCCGGTTGCAATGCCAAGTCTGAATCCTCTTCTTTAATAATTTAGTATTAGTCTTGAATTTAGATTTTCATGAACGGTATGGGAAACAAGAGAGACTTTATAATTTTTCCTAAGTTCAATTTCTCAACTTGAAAGTTTGAATCATCGATGACATAAGCCTTACCCCATAATCACTTATAGAAATTTACCATACTTGTATAAACAAGGAATTCATTCCAATCCGAGTTAAAATCCATTTGATTAGTTATGATTTTTGGGATATATAATATCTATGTTGTTATCTTTTTATATAAGTTATGATGAAAAAATACGTGCTCATTATAAAGATTTATTGAATTGGTTTTCTTTTTGAAAATTACTTACACTCACTCTTAGTCATGAAGCTACTTGCTTTCTTACTCTTTCATTGAAAATGGGGCTAAATTAATTATATTCATATATCATTTACCAAACCATTCTGTGCTTTGTGGAGAATTTCATCTATGTTCTTTTTAGTCTGAGCTTGTCATCAATGTTGTTGTCGAGGTTAACTATTCCATATGCTTTCGTCTTCTTTTCTATTTGTTAGACATCAGTTATCCCATTTTTATGGCAGTAGCTATCTCTAAAAGCTATCTAGAGTACAACTAATAAGACCTAAATTTTTATTAGAATAGCTTTTCGTTGGCATACATTTTTCCATTCACTAGTTTGTATTTACTGATTACAATTGGCTTTCATTAGATTGAATTCGAGGATATTCAGGGCCCCAGAACTTCCAGGTTTTTGATACAAAACATATTAAGTTCTTGAATTTAATATAGTTGTAGAAATGTCCATTGGAGTAAATACCTCTCCCTTGCATCTTTTTATACCATGGGGCTTGGTATTGGTGATCTCCCTAACCTTCAATCACCATAAACAAACAGAACACATAAAATCTACCATTCTGTCCTCCAATGGTGTTCTTGCCGAATCCAAGGGCACAGTAAGAAATGGAAGCATGCGAACTATTCGACAAAATGCATGCCTGAAAGATATTTGGTCTCAATGACTGCAATGACATCTTAATCAAACTTATTGAGCAGATAGTTCTCTGTTCTTTTAAGTGGACCTGTTTTAATCTCTATTTTGTTTGTATTTGCAGGTAGGCTATCTTAGTTGTCCGGGTTTACGGCATTCTAAACTATCGTTTGCCAATTGGTTAGGTGTTATTTCTTGTGAAACGTCATGCATTATGCAAGCTATTGGATTCAATAAGTCCATCTTCGATCCTATTAATTTCTACTGTAAAGGTTATCTTAATTCCAATTCTTGAGCTCAAGAGATTGCTATTATCTTTTCTCATAAAGAGCTTGTCAAAGGGCTCTGTAAAGGTACAAATTAGTATCAGGTGGTTGTATCCAGAAACTTCCACCCTGGTACAAATTAGTAATTTTCGAGCTGAGTGGGCTGTTTTGATCCCAATCCTAAAACTCTATAGATCCTTAGTATTGAGATATTGAAAGGGTACAATTTTGTTGCTGATTAGCGCATATTTTACGAGTATTGTGAGTGTGTACAATTTAGTGAGCGCTTATATATTGAATTTAGGTATAGTCATAATATGAATCTATTTTAACAATGAAGAACTTATAATCTTGATACAAAACTCACAAAATGCCCAATATTACTAAGATTTGTACTCGATTATAATCATTTAAAGCCTTATATGTGTTAAAAGTGAGATATTGAAATTGATTTCTCAGAATAGGTTAGATGACCACGGTGATTAGCTATGTATCACGTTTTTATTAATCCCTGTGTCAAGAAATCACATTATAACGATGTTCTAATGTTAAACATTTTCATCATACAGTATATAAGTTTAGAATAACATGAAAAAGAAATAACTAACATGATTGTGATTCTTTTTCACAGGCATTGGATCCACTCTTTGTCCTCATTTTTATTCCATTGTTCACCCAAGTCATTTACCCATTCTTGAAAAACATGGAAATGATCGAAACCAATGAAAAGAATGGTTTTGGGTATGTCTTTATGTTCCCTGTCATTTTTCATGTCAGGACTACTCCAGTTAGTAATTGACAAAACAGCCACATCTGGATCCATTGGATCTTTCTCCAACCTCCTTCCAGAATCAGACCCTGATAATAGAACTCACCATGGATCATTTAACACAACATATGCAATTGGAAGCACAAAGCAGCTGTCAATACTTTGGCAGGTACCTCAGTATATAATACTCACAGCAGCAGAAGTATTATTCAGTGTCACTGGAGTAGAATTTGCTTATTCACAGGCCCCTGTTTCCATGAAATCAGTTGTTCAGGCAGTTTGGCTTTTGACAAATGTACATGAGTTTTCTCTTCTGTCTCACTTCCTCTCATAAGTATATAATTTCCATTGCTGAGTTTATACACAAATTTAATTCAGTACTGATTGACCACTCGAACTAACAGGTGATTTCATCACACTTTTGCTCGTTGGTGTCATTGGTGACAAGCTATCCAAAGAAAAAAAGTCATTTTTATTTGTAGTTGGAGACATTATTGCTACGGGGGTTCATGATGTGGGCTAGTACTTCTTTTAAATTAAGAAAGAATCGAGTGATGAGGACTCAGATTGGCCGATAGTTTGGAAAGTGATTTTGTGGCCATGTGAAACGGCTTAAGCAAGCTTGCAACAAGGTGGCATATGAGATTTTACGCAATTCCTTTGTTTGGTTTCGCACATGATATTTGATCTTTGATATGCTACTAGTTTCAATTGTACTTAGTAGTCTTTGAACTCGCCATCTAGAATAAAAAACATCAGATATGCGACTTTTGTTAGGAAGCATTGGCGGGAATCCAAGACCGCCCACTACAGCCTAATAGACCATTCTTCTATTGAGCTACTTGCCCTTACATATCTGGATTTGTGGATTGTTAGCTCCAACACTTCTCAAGCGACTATATAGTACAAATCCTTGCTCTCCTTAGCTTCTAAGAGGCGACATTGTAGTCTATCCCTAAGCTCGTGGACCTTCAAACTTATGGACTCATCCTGTTGGTTATTTGGTACTTCTACCATAAGAGGTGACATTGTTTCTCTCTAGTATATCCCGCACCTCACGGCCCTTCATACTTCTGGGCTCGTCACTCTTGGTTATTGATATTTCACTCTTGGTTTTTGTTTGTATTTATGATTAGGAGTTTTTTATGAGTTTTGTATGGTTTCGGGTTAACAACTTGCAGTAGACAGAGGGAGAGCTCTTACAGGATCTCGGGCGCGTTGGAGAACAAACCCTTCAACACTAATACCGGGCGTGGAACTTTGATCGACCATGGCGGAGGCTCTATCTCATCGAAACCTCGCAAAACCATTACATGCAAAAACAAGCGTAAAAATAACTCGAAAAAATGAAAACGCCTAAAACGCCTAAAGCGGTAGGCCAAATTTTACATAGCCGGAGAAACGTCATGAGGACCTTTCCCATAGGGGAACGCCGGCGTAAAAATAAAGTAAACATTGCTTTATTTGACTATCCTATATTTGTGTTTTTAGTTACATAAATATTTAAAATCATATAATTTTCTATCTAAAAATTTATTAAAGCTCAGTTAATTTTAAGTATCCATCTTTCCACATGGTGGATATGATACATGACCTTTCAAATAAAAATCAATTGATATTATTCACATATTTTACCAATAAAGAAGATGTTTGCTAATATCTTTACGATATTATTCTCTATGAGTGTTTCATACAATTTTTATATACAATAAAAAATAATATATGAGTAATATGAACTAAAATAAATATAATGTACAAACCACTTGATGAGTTTTATTTTTTCTAATTTCTTAGGATGAAGTCGTATAGGGGTTTACGTTCCTATTTTTACTATGAGGTCAATTCCAAAAAGTTAAAAAAATAAGTATATGAATATAATGAATATTTTCTTGTAAAATAAGGGCCCCATATATTTTACCTATAGACTTATAATTAATACTAAATGGGCTAGGGGTGCACAAAGCTAAAATTTTACTATTAGGGGGAAGGGGGCGTGTGGAGCTAAAATATTACCATAAAAGGGATGCAAGGTGTGTATAACTGAAATTTTATGTCAAGAAATATAAAATGTCCACTTGAGATGGGCTACAATATGTCAAAATTTGTAAATATCCAAACACCATGGTTTGATTTTTGGTGTGGATTTATATTTATATGTTAATTGACTTGAGATCAAATCCCACATGCCAAACAAGTTTAAACATCCACTTGAGAAGGGACATAATAAGTCAAAAATGTAAGTGCCTTCATGTTTCATGCAATCTCAAACCCATGAGAGAGGTAACGATATTTCACAAGGTTGTAAGTGCATTCGACAAGTACCCCGATTTACAAGTTTATTCATCCCAAATACCACTAAGAAATGGCATGTCTATGATAAGAAGTTTAAACCTCTACTTAACAGAGGATATAATAGGTCAAAAATTACACTTATAAGTTAATTGAATTGAGATCAAATCCCATCGGATTCGAAATGACATTTTTTTGCAAAAAGTTTAAACATCCACTTGAGGGAGGCTATAATAAGTCAAAAATTGTAAATGCCTTGCCAAACACCCTAGTTGGGTGTTTTAGTGAAGACTTACATTTAAATGTCAATCAACCAAGATCAATTCCCACTAGAAGGGAAATGACATTTCCTTTCAAGAAAGAATAAATATCCTCTCGAGAGAGGCTATAATAAGTCAAAATTTACAATTCATGCCTTTCCAAGCACCCTAGTTTGGTGGTGTGATGCGAGACTTACCTCTATAAGCTAATTGTCTTGAGATCAAATCCCACTAGAAAATGACATATCAATTCCAATAAATCTTAAACCTTCGATTTATAGAGGCAAAAATTAACTCCAAAATTTAGTGCCTTAGCAAGACCCCATTCGGTGTTTTGGTGTGTACTTACATTTAAAATTCACTTGACTTGAGATTGAATCTGATTGGGAAATGACATGTTTATGCTAGGGAAGTTTAAAAATTTTCTTGAGAGAGGCTATAACAAGTGAAAATTTTGTAAGTGCCTTTCCAAGCACCACAATTTCACGTGGACTTAATTTTACAAGTTAAACGACTCCGAGATCAAATCCCATTAGGAAATGACATGTATATCCAAACAAGCTTAGACGCATGCTTTATAAAGGCTACAATAATTCAAAAATTATAAGTACGTTTCCAAACATCATGGTTTGGACTTTTCATTTGGGAATGTATTTTAGGAATTAATTTACCCTAGATAAAATCCCAATGAGATGGGAAATCATATGTTTATGCCAAGCAAGATTAAATCTCCACTGAGAGAGAGGGTACAATAAGTCAATTTTGTAAGTGTGTGGGAAATTCCATGTTTATGCCAAGAAAGCTTAAACCTCCACTTAAGAGAGGATACAATAATTCAAAAAATTAATTACCTTTTTTGTTATGCACTTACATTTACAAGTTAGTCGACACAAGATCAAATCCACCGGGAAATGACATGCCTATGCCAAAAAATAATGAGCCTTCACTTTAGAGAGGCTACTGATAAGTGAATTTTTAACTTTCTTACCAAGTACTCCAATTTAGTGTTCATGTTTATGCCAATCAAGTTTAAAACTACGCTTGAGAGAGGATATAATAAGTCAAAAAATTGTAATTTTACGGGAAATGACATATCTATTTCAAGCATGCCAAGTAAGATTAAAACCTTAAACCTCTTTTATACTGGATAAAATAAGTCAAATATTTTTTAAGTGTGTAGGAAATGGCATGTCTATACTAAGCACACCAAACAAGCTTCAAGCCTTAAACCTCTAAAGTGAGATAGGCTATATTAATTTACATATTTGTAAGTATGTGGAAATTTCATGTCTATGCCAAGAAAGACTAAACCCTTAAACATCCATTGATATCTAATAAAATAAGATTAAGATTTTTAAGTGTGCAGAAATGTCATGCCTATGCCTAACAATCCTAAACCCTAGTTTGGTGTGGAGTTACATTTATAAGTTAAGTGACCCAAGATTGCTAGATTAAGATAAAACCATTATATATGTTTTACTATATGTTATGTTTAAACTATTGGATTTTTTTAATTAATTCCAAGAAAGCTTAAACCTCCTCTTGATAAAGGCTACAATAAGTCCAAATTTTGAAAGTTCCTTGCTAAACACCATGGTTTGGTGATTCATCATGGTTAATTTACCTCAAATTAAATCCCATTGGGAAATGGCATGTCTATGATAATAAATCTCAAACCTCTAGTTGAGAGAGGTGAAAATGATCTAATAATTTTTAAATGCCTTTCCAAATAACCTAGATTGGTGTTTATGTGTAGATTTACATTTAGAAGTTAATTGACCCAAGATCAAGTCTTTATAGGAAATGAAACACATAGCCAAACAAGCTTAGACATCTTCTTGAGAGAGGTTATAATAAGTCAAAAATTGGAAAGTGCCTTATCACACACCCTAGTTTGGTGTTTTAATGTGGACTTACATTTACGAGTTAATTGCCTTGATATTAAATCCCTTTGGGATGGGAAATTGTATGTCTAGGACAAACAAGCATAAACATTTTCTTGAGAGAGGTTAGAACTTGCAAATACACTCAGAAGGCACATTATATTTGTCAAAAGGGATGTAGAGGGTTAAAATGAAATATTTGAGTGAAAACAACATTTTTAAATATAAAATTGAAAGAGTGGGAAATATTTATAATTCTATCCAAAGTGGATATAAAATATAATCTCATTGAAAACAAATAATAAGTACATATTAGAAATAAAAATGTTCCCAAAGAGCTCAACTATAAGAAATATTAATCAACAACAAGGCATACTAAAATATTAATGAATTGAAAACACAACCCATTCATACAATCAATGCACCTTAACAAAGAGCTAAGTTACAAGGAAATGGAAATGGGTACCAATTTGAAAGTTGGATTAAAAAAAACCCTTAGGTATGAAATGACATGGAAACATTAATACAATATATTATTAAAAAATATGAATCTATATGAAAGATGTATGGTACTCTTTTTTAACCCTTTAAAAGTAAAAAATCAAAAGGAAGGGAGATTGTTCTTATAGATTATAACTCAATAGTTTTATACACCTTGTTGGTGGTGATATTTGAGTCCAATTCCATTTTTGAATGCCCTGGATACTCGATTAGATTCAAAGTACAAATATTTAAACCCAACCCATTATCTAAAAGTACCCATTTTATTTTGTGGCGGATTACACCATATTCAATGTTTAATAGGAGGTTATGGGATGGATTAGGATTTGGAATGTCATGTTGGATGCATATGATTTATTGGTTGGGAGATATGTGTGTAACCAAGGCATAGAATTAACGATTAATGTCATTAGGGAATCTTTAATCTTGGAGAACCTTGACAAGATGTCCTTATGAATAATATACGTTTTGAGAGGATCCAAGATGGCCATATGTGTAGGAGTCTTCTCAAGATACTCAAGAAGGTTATAATATCCTTCGGGAGTAGGAAGAGGAGGCCATTGGATAGTGATTTTATTATGCCTAGTTAAGAAGGAACAATATAGGTTTTTAACTTTTATGGTTCTACAACATGATTCTTAGTGGTGTGGATGAATCCAATGAGAACATGATAGGATGATGAATATTTATTGTTAATATGGTTGGATTTTTTAGCTTGAGGGTTATGACACCAATTATTTTTCTGATTAGTTTTATCATGTTTAGGAAAGGGTCCTTGTATATCCCAAGATTTTGGTTTTGTGACTTGGGGGCTTCATGTCCTTTGAGTTTAATGTCCACATGATTAATTAGATCTTGGACGTAGTTTTCAGTTTCATGTAATGGTCAATTGAATTTCATTTGATACAATGGTATTCATAATAATCATATTCCTTTTACCAAGTGGGTTTGGGTTTTCTTGATCAAAAGTTTTTTTGGTGTATATTGGACCATGTTCACTTTTTCTAATCAATGAAAGACAATTGCAAGGGTTCACCTAAAGATGTATATTTACTTCCTTTTGTTTCTTTTCTAGTATCTCACTTAGGGACTATCATATGAGGTGTGTTTTTAACCTCTTGGATGTGCTTAGATTCCACGACTCAATCGCTAATTTTATTCTTGTTGAAGAACTTAGGTTTTTGGCGTTATTTGTGATAATGATAATCTTCATTAAGAATATCGATCAATCTCTTTTGCGATAAGGAATTTTTGATTTGTGCTCCTTTTTAGATGAACTTTTAAAATGTGTCGACATAATGCATTTCAATATTTTTGGATATTGAGCAAGGGAAGCGACTAACTAGGATTCTCCATCACTAGAATAATGAAGCAAATATTTCGCCATTAAGTTATTTTATGTTTTAAATATACATCATTGTTATTTTAATATCCGTGTTAATAGATAAGTGTCTTACAAACCTATATGATAGGTCGATAAGGTGGTAATGGAACCTTTGGGAAGGTGTAAGAACCATTCTAATGATTTTCCACCTAAGTTGTGAGGGAATAGTTAAATTAGATAGTCATGTCATCAGTAACATCTTGACATAACTTAAATAAGTATGTGGCATGTTCCCAAAGGTTACTATTTCCTTTGTATATATCAAATTTTGGTGTAGAAAATAAGGGGGTAAAGGGGACACACAACTCCTCGGATTTGTATTTCTTGTTTTGGCCTTGGTTACCCTCGTATAGTCATTGTAAAGTGTTCTTCATGATTTCCATTCTTGGGTGAACATCGTGCCTTGGATTAGGGATGTACGAGGTAGGACGAAGTTTGATTTTTGGCGGCTTAAAGGCCTAATTGTCAAATTTTTGAGTATGTTCTCGATGGTTTTGATTTTTAAGACTAATTTGGGAGGCTAAATTGGCCAATTTGTGGCTCAATTATTCAGTATTTGATCATATATGTTTTGATTATTGTTGCAATTAGTTTATTGTGTTTCTTTGACCATTTTACCATTGTTACAATTTTTGGTGACATTGGGGATTATAGGATTATCGTTGTTATTAGAGGATTCAATATTTTTACTAGTGATTTCTAGATTTGGTTGTGTCATGTTTGGAAGGTTGTTAGATGTAGTAGGTGGTTCTAAATTGGAAGGATATTGTTTACCAATGATGTTTTCTAGGATTTCAGATTAAAATTGATTGTAATATTTTCTCCTATGTTGATGAGCTTAAGAGGGATGTTATCCTTGTTTTGATACATGATTTGGTTGTTAGGAAATAAGGGATAAAATATGCGGAATAATCCCTCACGTAATCGCAACAAAGAGAAACTAATATGCGTAAATTATTACGGATCTCAAATAAAATTGTAGAATAAAATAACATAACACAAAGAGACAATATTTAACATGGTTCACCCAATTTGGGCTACGTCCAGCCAAGAATCACTTGCTCAGATTTTATTACAAGCCACCGCTCTCTCAATACAATACCAGATCCGTTTGGAGCTATGCTCAACAAACTCTACTGTAATTCACACTAATTCAAAACACATATGCAATACATTTGCTTGTACATCTATCATATGCATAAGACCATATAAATAGACAATCGCTTAATGAGTTTTACAAAACCGTAGGTATCAAAACCATGGGCAAAATCCGTCCCATAAACCTATGGGTCAAAAATCGCCATATGAGAAAAGCACGTTTCCCAATATGTGGGTGCATTTTTTGAGGCCAAAAATTTTACGCCTAAAAAGCACGCCCGAACCCTGCTACCAAGGGCTCTCGCCCTCGGGCCCTTAAGACCCCAAACCCGGCGAGGATACATGAAAAGTGTACAATACTCTTAGTGTACAATCTTCAACACTTTCACACATGAAAAACAGGCTCCACAACCTAACAATCTCCCACTGAGACTAGTTTTCCTTTGAGCAAAGCTTCTCAACCCTTCACTAGTTTCGTGAAGACCAACCAAAGTTGAACACAACTTTAGTTTTTCCTCTTGTGACCACCTTGGTCATCATGTCTATAAGATTTTGAGTGGTATGAATCTTCTCCAACTTCAACTTCTCTTCCTCCAAAGTGTCCGATGAAATGGTACCTTAATCGTATATGCTTTGTCCACAGAGTGGAAAGCAAAGTTCTTAGCTAGGTGTATAACACTCGACTATCACTACGCAGAGCCTTACATTCCTCCTGCTATGCCATAACTCCTCAAGCAATTATTTTAACCAAATCATCTCTTTGCTTGCCTCCGTGGCAAAGAACATACTCAACCTCTCGTGGTCGACAAAGCCACCACTTTTGTAGTTGTGAAATCCAACTCTTTGTTGTCCCACCCACAATGTAAATATAACTCGTCGTGCTCCTCCCGCTGCTCTACATCTCCAACCATATCTGAATCTACATAACCATGTAAAGTGGTGTTTGATCCAGTTGTAGCACAAAATGTCCCCACGGTCCCTCTCAAATACCGAAGGATCCACTTTATGCTTTCCAATGCTCTTTACCCGGATCACTCATAAATCTACTCATAGCTCCCACCGCATGGGCAATATTGCCTAGTGCACACCATATCATACATCAAACCGCCAACTACCGATGAGTAAGGTACCTGACATCTCGGTTTCTTTCCATCCGTCTGGGACACCGCTCCTTTGATAACTTGAAATGGCTCGCCAAAGGAGTCCCAACCGGTTTAGCATCCTGCATATTAAACCTCTCAAGACCTTCTTAATGTACTCTTCCCGAGATAAAGTCACCTTCCTTCCTATCCCGAGATATCCTCATACCAAGGATTTGTTTGCTGCACCCAAATCCTTCATAAGAAATGATTCACTTTCAAGCTTTCTTGAGTACTTTTATTTCGCATGTTTTTACTCGCAACCAAGCATGTCATCAACATACAAACACAGGATAATATAACTTTCATCCTCAAATTTCTTTGTATACACATAATGGTCGAATGACATTCGCTATAACCTTGCTCCATCATGAAGCTATCAAATTTCTTATACCATTGACGTGGAGCTTGTTTTGTGCCACACAAGCTCTTCTTCAGATTTGCACACCATCTCCTCTTTACCTTTGACTTCATATCCTTTTGGGCCGCATATATAGCTCCTCCTCCAAATCGCCATGGAGAAATGTAGTCTTTACATCTAACTGTTCTAAGTGCAAGTCTTCTTTGCCACTATTCCAAGAATTACGATGAGAGAAGTCATTTTTACTACTAAGGGAGAAAAAATCTCATCAAAATCTATACCTTTTTTCTCGTGCAAACCCTTGACCACCAACCGGCCTTATATCTTTTCTTGCCTCCTTCTTCCTATTTGACTCTAAACACCCACTTATTCTCAGTAATGCTCTTTTTCCTTGGGTAGCTTTACCAAATCCCATGTATGCGGTTCTCCATGAGAGCCTCGATGCTCCTCATCCATGGCTTGCTCCCACTTCTTCCCTGGCATCTACCCGCATTGCTTCATCAAAGCTCTATGGTTCTCCACTATCAGTGAGTAATAAATAATAAAGAAAAGGTGAAAACGTTCGTGTTCTCTTCTTACCCTAGAAGACCTCCTCAATATAGGAGTTTTGGGTTCCTATTGAGGGGGTTCATGAACTAATTCATGTGTCACTTTCCCATCGGAAGATCCTCTCACCACGATATTCTTTCTTGGATTCTTCCATGTTTTCCTGCAACTCCTTTATACATGGCTTTCTCATTAAAGACCACATCCCTAGATCGAATGATTTTCTTGTCCTTAATACTCCAACATTTATATCCAAAGTCATCACCACCATAACCAATGAAAGTACATTTTTCTGATTTAGCCTCTAGCTTAGTCCTATCATCCTTGTCTATGTGAACAAACACCTCACATCCAAAGACTCTAAGAAATGAATAATCAACTTTCTTACCATACCAAGCCTCCTTAGGTATGCCTCCATCCAAGGCACTTGAGGGTCCTCTGTTTATCAAGTACACAATGTGCTCACCGCTTCTGCCCAAAAAGAAAGAGGCAGTCCTGCATGTAACCTCATGCTCCTAGCACGTTCCATTATTGTTCTGTTCATCCTTTCTGATACCCCATTCTGCTGCGGAGTTCTTGGAACCGTCTTTTGCCTGTGGATTCCATTCTTAGAACAATAATCATCAAATTCATTGCTGCAATACTCCCCTCCATTATCTGACCTGAGACATTTTAGCTTAAGACCTGTTTCATTCTCTACCAAGGCTTTCCATTTAACAAAAGTGTCAAATACATCAGATTTGTTTCTAATACAATAAACTCAAACTTTCCTTGTTGCATCATCAATAAAAGTAACATAATAACTTGAACCCCAAGAGATGATACCCGAAAGTGGCCCCACACATCGAATGCACAAGCTCTAACTTACTCTCTTTCTTTGTAGGTCCAACCTGAGAACAAGAATCATCAAATTCATTGCTGCAATACTCCCCTCCATTATCCGACTCCGAGACATTTTAGCTTAAGACCTGTTTCATTCTCACCAAGGCTTTCCATTTAACAAAAGTGTCAAATACATCGATTTGTTTCTAATACAATAAACTCAAACTTTCCTTGTTGCATCATCAATAAAAGTAACATAATAACTTCAACCCCCAAGAGATGATTTTGGCCCCACACATCGAATGCACAAGCTCTAACTTACTCTCTTTTCAGAGGTCCAACCTTGAGAAACCTTACTCGCTTCAGGTGTTTCCCATATATGTGCAGTTCTCACTGAGTAAATCGAAACCTTTTTCGTATATCCAGGAAAATTCTTCTTTATGATATTCATGCCCTTATGGCTCATATGACCGAGCCTATAGTGCCATAATGTTTTATCTCGTGCATCTGAAGCCACAAGATTACAATCATTAGTACTATGTGGTTAAATACAAGGTTCCAACCTTCTTACCTCTTCACCACAAGAGCACCCTCAGTAACCTTCCAAGAGTCTCTGTAAATATCACAAGACAACCATCACTTCCCAACCGCCCGCCGATATCAAATTTCGTCTTAATGTAGGCACATGTCCGACATCCTTCAATAGCCAAGTATTCCCATTCTCGCATCTTAACTCGAACATAACCTTTTCCAACTATACCGCAAGGCTCATCATCACCAAGAAAAACATGGAACATAATCAACAAAATAATGCCTATGTGGAGAAGCATGGAAAGAAGCCCCGAATCTAAAACCCAAGATTCAATATTATGCAAAGAAAGAATCAAAGCATCCTCGACATACATTACCCGTTGCCACATTTGCCTCCTTGTTTTCTTCTTATTGTTTCTTCTTATCCCAAAGCTCCCAACAATCCTTTTTGATGCCCAAGCTTTCCACAATTCCAAAGATACAATCTTGTTCTTGGATTTTGACCTTGCCCAATATTTTGATTTTCCACGGTTTCCTTTATTCTTCCTGTCTCCCTCTAGTTTCCACTGCCAAAGCATTCCCGAAGTAGAAGATTCCCTGATCTTTTTCTTCGCATTTCCGCTTAGAATCACCCCTACAACATCCTCAAACTTCAACTTCGAGTTAGCTGAACCGAGTTACTTACCGCCATTACTGTGCTATTCCAACTCTTAGGTAAAGAGCACATAATTAATAAAGCCCTAACTTCTTCATCAAATTCTATCAGAATCAAGCTAGCATATATTCACTACCAGTATTGAAATCATTTAAATGATCTCACTCGAACTATTCTCGACATCTTCATATTAAACAACTTTTTCATTAAAAATATCTTATTAGAGGCAAAGAGGGTTTTTCATACAACTTCCCTAATGCATCCATTAGATCTTTGTAGTCTTTTCCTTTGAAACATTAAATAATACTCGAAGATGCACGACTTAGTCGATCGCTCCAAGTGCCTTCCGATCCAACAAATCCCATTCCACATCCGTCATACCCGAGGGTTTGTTCACCTTCTAGACAATGGAGTATAAAGATCCTTCGATAAAGGTAATCTTCCATCCGCATCTTCCAAAGACCAAATTCTACCCGTTGAATTTATCAACCCTAGATCTTCCTTCATCTCGCCATAGCTCCCACTCAAGCTAAAACTTTCCTTGCGATTCAACACTTCAAAGAAACCAAACCAGCTCGATACCAATTGTTAGGAAATAAGGGATAAAATATGCGGAATAACCCCTCACGTAATCGCAACAAAGAGAAACTAATATGCAGAAATTATTACAGATCTCAAATAAAATTACGAATAAAATAACACAACACAAAGAGACAATATTTAACGTGGTTCACCCAATTTGGGCTACGCCCAACAAGAATCACTTGCTCGATTTTATTACAAGCCACCGCTCTCTCAATACAATACCCAGATCCGCTTGGAGCTATGCTCAACAAACTCTGCAGTAATTCACACCAATTCAAAACACATCCGCAATACATTTGCTTGTACATCTATCATATGCATAAGACCATATAAATAGACAATCGCTAAGCAGGTTTTACAAAACCGTGGGTATCAAAACCATGGGCAAAATCCGTCCCATAAACCTATGGGTCAAAAACTCACCCATATGAGAAAAGCACGTTTCCCGATATATGCCGGGTGCATTTTTGAGGCCAAAAATTTTACGCCTAAAAATTTTTTTTTTTTTTTTGGGCCGCGCCCGAACTCCCCTCCTATTCGGGGCCGCCGCCCTGACCCCACTCGGGGCCCGGCCCGACCCCGAACTCCCGCGAGGATACATGAAAAGTGTACAAGACTCTTAGTGTACAGTCTTCAACACTTTCACACATGAAAACAGCTCCACAACCTAACATTGGTCACTTTTAATAGTATTGGTCTCAAAAAAATCATGATGAGTATTGTTTTCACTTTGGTCAATAAGGTTAACATTATCATCATGGTGATCAACGAGTCCATGGTAAATAAATGGATTGGTTTTAGGATAACTATTTCAATGTTGTGTAGTAGTTTCCATGGGGTTTTAAGTTCATTTTGGTTTTAAGACTCTTTATGAAATAGGTGAAAATACAATCATGACATGATAATAACTTATGATAGTCATATGGGTTTAAAATCATACAAGTGGAAAATGAATACACCTCAATGATACAAATGGATATCTTAGAAATGTCGTTTTCCCATGACCACTACACATCCTGTGGAAAATGATCTTATGCTAGGATAAAAAAGGCTACTAAGGGAGTCCTCAATATACCTTTTAATACATGAGGCCCAAAACCATACAAGGGTTTTTTCTAAGGCTCATGTATTGGTGGAAACCACCTCACTTCATGAGAACTAGGTAAAACTAAATTCTCTCTCAACTAATAACAAAATTCCTCTAAAAATACTTATAGTTTTATAAACACATACTTTTGGAGGTCAAATCCAAGTCATCATACCCTAAGACATAAAAAGAAGCATCTTAACTATTTATGATTCTCAAGGCCACAATTTGGTATGAGAGAAGAACATACACAACTAAGAAGAGGGTATACATAAAAGAAATTGAAAATCAAATAAACAAGATCAAATGCCTAATATGATTATATTTGAAATCCCTTTAACTAATGAATATTTACTTAAATGTTAGTATCTTGATGGTGTTATAGTAGGTTGTTTACCTTAGCTCATGTTCACCTAGGTACTTTATTTACCTTTTCTTTTATTTATCCTCACCCACTTATGTGTGGATATTTTTTTATCTTATTTAGATATTAGGAGGATATTATCTAGTTGTTAGGTATAGTTATTTCTTGATTTATGGTCTTGACTAGTTCTTTGTTTTCTAGTTTTTCCTAGATCTATGGTTTTGGCTAGCTCTTTGTTGTCTAGTTCTTTCCTTGATTTATGGATTGATCTATGGCCTTGACTAGTTCTTAGATTGATCTTCCTTTCCTATATAAGCAATGCCCCTTCTCATTATATTGCATAAAGTTCCATTATAATATATATGGTATTGTTGTTCATTTATTCGCAAAGGTTTTTCTAAAGTTATTCGAGAATCGCTTTTAACTTATTGAGTGTGATGATGTTTTATTAGCATCCGAGTTCTTTGTGGCTTGGAACGATCTGTTTATCATTCCTTTTATATAGTTAAGGATTTGGCATGTGATTTAGAGTCGTAAAATAGGCTAGAACAAAGCCACCACAACAAATAAAACTTGAAAGTTAGAAATTAAAATGATAAGATAATGATAATATTTTTGAAATGAATCACATTATAAAAACATCATTACGTGAAGTAGAAACATTATGAAATACAAAAATGCAGGACATGTTATGAAATTAAAAATAGTGTCAAAAATTGGAAACATTACATATCTCGATAAAAATCTTAGGAATGCAAACATAAACATTACAAAGATGTAAAAATGTTAGAAACCTACAAGACTATCAAAAATAAAAATGCTACTGATTTGATAAAAATGTTAGGGACATGATGAAAATGTTACAAAGATGTCGAAATGTTAGAAACCTATAAGATAACATCACAAATAATTTTTTTATAGATATAATCATAAACATTAGGATAAAATCAAAGGGTATACAATATAAATCACAATGTTACATCGACCTATATAGACATAGAAGAAATGTTAGGATGTTTGTCAACAATTTTCTAAAAGGATAAAAAAATGTTATGTCCCTAAAATAGGCCTACAAAAACACAAAGGTAAAAAAATGTTACTAGACTAATAAAATTTTTATCTTTAAAGGTAGAAAAATAAAAACATGGACACAAATGTTAATACAAAGATGTATGGAAAATCGACAAAGCACTAATAAAAAGAGCACAAAAATGGTAAAGTTTAGATTTTGACTTATGAAAAAGACTCTTACACTGTAAGAAATACACCAAAATAAAAACATGAAAACACTTAATTTTTTTTTAAGGGGATGAAAATTTTTTTTTCAAAGGCCATGCCATGCCAAATGTATATATGTGAGATTTAGATACATAAAACAAGGAAATGAAAAAAAATTCCTAATCTAAATCAAACATAATACCTCAAGATTGAGCTAAGAAGAAGAAATCAATGCCTAAGCACAAAAAAGTGTAACATATCCTTATTATGCATGGATTTTCTCATGGATGTGGATGATCAAGAGATTTGATTGAGATTTTGGTAGTGTTCTCTTGTAGGGAGGGAGAGAAAGTAGGAATATTTCCCAAAATGGAATGGATTCCAAAATTGGAATGGCTCCTACATAGGATGCTTTCTCAAGTTAGAAAGAGTTTCCTAAAATGAAAAAATGTGCTTGGGTTGTTGTTGACAAAAGCACTTAGAAGGGTCATTTTTATAGGTTCCAAGTATTGGGGGTTGGATGATTTTAAGAGATGCGAGATAATTGAGATATAGGATTAGTGACTAATTAAGTAGGATTTACTAGTGATTAATTGCTTATGGGAGGTGTGATGCATTAAAGTGAATTATTAATTAATTTCCATGTTTGATAATGTGATTTTTTAATCCAATAATCAATTATGGGTGGCTGATTTGGGGTGTTTACATTTTATTCTCTTTGAAATGATGTTTTGGGTAGTGATACCTTTCAAGAAATGAAGTAAAAGATAGATGGATTTGAGAAATAAGAGCATGATTGGTAGGATGATTCCCCTTGAGGGGACACGTAGGGATGAAAGAGATGAAGGGACTCTTAAAAGATGAAAGTGGGGTAATCACTAGAAGAGGGAGGTAAAAATGGAGGGGGTTAGAATGAATAAATAAGAGTTGGGAGTGAAAAATAGATTCATTGTTACCCTAGCTAGTGAGAATTTGGAGATATGGATTTATGAGAGATAACAAGAGAATATGAATCAAATTACAACACACATGGACTAGAGTAAGTAGATGAGAGAGAAAAAGTGACAAGAGGAAGGTGGTTTACCATTATGTGGTTTTTTTAAATAGTTATTTTAAATTTATTTGGGAAAATCCATGTGGGATGGAAATAATATTAAAAAAAAATTGTGTGGTGTTTACGTTTCAATAATCATTGTTTAGGTTTCGTAAGCTTTGTTTTCGTATGTTATTTGTTGCATTTTATCGAATGTATTTATGCTTAAGGTAGTATCACCATTGAAGCATGTTGTAAATTTTTATTGGTGTCATTTTTATTTAGCCATAGTGTTTTTGAGTTATTTTTTCTATTTATGCCTTTAGTTGTTCCATTTTTATGGAGGACTAAATAACTAAATGTGTTTTTTTGTGATTATATAGGTGTTTACTGATACTAGTTAGTCCATAGAGGTAATATACCATGTTGATACTAGTGAGGGAGTTTAGTGATGAGGAGTACAAATTTTGGAGGTCTTGGACTGTATCACATAGCTCACATGCCAAATATTTGTGTGGAGAGAACCCTACTTATATTGCTTAGCAAAGTGTTGGAATTAGAATACAAGCATCTTCCATATTCTAATAGGGGAGATGACGGTGACCCTTTATAATGCATTCAATATTTATAGGTCCCAAAACATGGAGATTTTGTTTACCGATAGGATACAATGCCCTAAGTGGTAATGAGGAGGGTGGTTAGCATGGAGGATATACCACTATGAGGCATGAAACTAAACTTGAATGTGTGTATGACATGTGGCCTAGTAGATAGATTACCCCTTGTATTAATGACTCTTTTTAGTGGCATGTTGATACCTAATAATATTGGAAGATATTTCATGATGGGCCTAGCTATTGTAGTGACATATATGGTAGAGGATCAAAGATTATTTGTATGGGGACCTTGCGTATTAGTATATTTGTATATATATTTTCACTTGGTAATAATAGAGGAGAATGAAGTGTGGGTACTTCCACATTGTTCAAGATAGGTCCTGGAGAACAATATTATTAGGTAGCCAATAAGGGAACCACATAGAGGGATGATAATGACCCATGAGTGTAAGAATGAGTGGTTATGAAAGGAGGGAGGTAAGTACATCTTAGACACCTTTGTTGAATTAGAAATCCATATATGAGCTAGGAAAAGTGGACATCACTTGGAAGTTGTACACGGGAATGGATAGAGGAGTATTGAAACTTAGGATACTCATTGACACCATGCTACATTTTGGGATGACAAGGGTACATCATAGATAGGTACATTACCAACCAAGTAAAACAAAAGTTTTGAATAAGAAATGTTATCCTTAAAAGGCCCCATATTATTTCTAGTGTGCAGAGAGAGACAAAACTTGGGGGGGTGATAGATCATAGAGTGGAAGTTATTAGTTAGAATTTTATATATTATTTTCCGGGATAATCATATAGTTGTGATGTATAGAAGATGACTATGATGGTCAAATGGAGTGTGGGATTGTTATGCAAGGGTTAATACGGAACCTCGCACATCGAAGATGGTGCACTCTAATGATGATGTGAATGCTTCAAGTAATCAACAAAGAAATCGAACACAAAAGAAAATCAAACATGAAAGAATAGGTCTACTCACTCTCATATCTCAAATAGAAAGGGTTCATACATGTGAGTGTTGTGTAACTCCCATGCATGACACATGGAACCCTAATTACACCTAATGACCTATGATCTCGCTAAGTGATATGACTCACCATGTGAGGTGGAAAATACCAAGAGATATGACGAGGAAAGTCACATACACCAACACCCCCTTCATCAAAGCTGAGGTAGAGGACATAGAAAGTCGAATAGAAAGAGAAATCCCTTAGAAAACTAAGAAAGATGTGTCAATGGGGCCCGAAAACTAAAGGCCTGATAAGGTACCCATGTATAAAAACAACATATCTCTGGAAAATAAGAAGAGGAGAATAGGACTAGAAATCCCAAAGAAGATGGGTGGTTGCAGAGGACCTCACCCTAAGAAGAGACCGCAAGTGAAGAAATTCACCTCAATGAAGGGCTTGGTGAAAATATCTACAACCTGATTAGAAGTCTAACAATACTACAAGTCAATGATGTCTTCATGAATCATCTCCCAAATGAAGTGCATATGGATCTCAATGTGCTTTATCCACTAATGCTAAACTAGATTTCAAAAATCAAGATGGTGCTCATGTTGTCACAATAGATGATAGTAGGCCACCAAAAGTGAATACCAAACTTTTTCAAGATTCCCAACCAAACAACTTCCATGGCATATTTTATTGCTCCTCTATACTCTGCCTCTGTAGATGATATGGAAATTACATTATGCTTCTCTAGACCAACTAACAAGACCCAAACCAAGAGAGAAAATGTAGCCTGAGGTATATTTCTGATGATCTAGATCACTAGACCAATCAACATTAGTAAACACATTGAAATAAATATATGCTCCTCCTAGATAGTGAATGTCAATTGTATAAGTGCCACAAACATAGTGAATGATCCTCTTCCTGCTCTCTAATGCAACTCATGGGGATCCTGCATAAATCTGGACACAATCCCAAACAACATATGAAAGATCCATATGAGTGTGAGTTAAGTAAATCAAGCTCCCACCAAATGTCGATAAAGGGTACCATAAACCATAGGAGTAGAGAAATAAAAACTAACTTAACCCTAGAAAGGAAAGGAGTAGGAGAAGGCTTACAATCATTAACATAAAACTTTTTACCTAATCTAATAAAATCAAAAGGGATTACTTAGGTTACAAAATCACAATTCCCAAGTTAGATTGTGAAATTTGAATCCCAAGAAATTAATGAAGCAATCCTAAGTTAGACATGGAGAACTTGTTGGCTAAGGAATTCTTCACAAAATCAATGATTGAGGAAGAGCCACATGTGATCAACAAGTCATCAACATACAAAATAAGGATGAGCATGGAGTCATCCTGCCATAGAATGTAAACATTAGGGTCAAAGTGACACCAAGTGAACCCTGATGCAAGTAGAAAGGAGTCCATCTTGGCATACCAAGCCCAAGGGCTTGTTTAAGGCCGTAGAGAGACTTCTTTAACTTACAAATGAGGGAGGGATCATGGACATAACCCGGAGGTTGTTCCATATAGATATCTTCCTCTAAGTCCCCATGAAGGAAAGGCACTCTTAATGTCCATCTAGTGGACTTCCCATATGTTCCCGAAAATGATGGTGAGGGTCAGTTGAATGGAATTCATCTTCGCAATGGGAGCAAAGGTTTTCGAGTAATCAACCCTAACTACCTAGGAGAAACCATTAGCTACAAGTCACGCTTTATAATTATCAATGTCTCCATTGGCACCATACTTTTTTGGAACACCCACTTACATCGAACAATTTTTCTTCCTTTTAGAAGAGGGGTGAGATCCAAGTATCATTCTTCATGAGTGAGGAATACTCCTCATCCATGGTAGAATCCCACTTAGGAATCCCATAAGCCTCCTAAAAATACTGAGGGTCGGAAGCAAAGAGGTGAAGGAGTGAGGTCAATGAACTTTAAATGAGGTCGATCTCTCATCCAAAGGATTCCCAATCCACTCTCTAACACTCTATAAAGTTTTCCTAGCCCAACGAGGACCAGAGGTGAGTGAGTTAAATAAGAGTAGATTCTTCACTCGAGTGAGAAGGGAAAAGTCCTCATCATCAATACTATTAGAATCAGAAGACTTTCTAAAGCATGAGGGTTAGAGGAGCATGAGGATCAAGTAGAGGAGGAGCATGCTCAACAACATCATCATTCAAAGAGTCATAATCAAAATCAAAGAGCATAAGGACCTCAAAGGGTGGAGAAGTAGAAGTCAAAGATGACTCATCAAACTTCACACTTCTCTCAATATAAAGTTGATGAGTAGTAGGGTTCAACAATCTATACCCCTTCATGCCATCAGATACCCTACAAAAATACAAGGTTTGGACTATGGTTCTAAAGCCTTATCATTTATTTTTGGGAATCTAGGCCATAACATTGGATCTCGAAGACATGAAAGTGCTTGACATCAAGTTTACATCCAAACCAAGCTTCAAAGGGTGTCATCCCTCTTACTGCCTTATGTGGAACATGGTTTTGAATGTAGCAAGCACAATTCACTGCTTCAACCCAATACGTAGAGGAAGAGATTTGAGTGAACCATACAAGTGGCCATCTCCTTAAGTGTTTGGTTTATTTCTTTCGCAACTCCATTTTGTGAAGGGCTATAAGAAAATATACATTGCAAAGCAATCCCTTTAGAGGTACATAAATATTCAAACCTATTACTCACATACTCACCTCCATTGTCGGTTCAAAGAACCTTGATATACCTTTCAACTTGTTTCTCAACAAGAGCCTTAAATTATCGAAAGTGATCAAAAACTTCAAACTTTAGCTTAAGAAAATACACCCAAGTGTAATGAAAAAGTCATCAATGAAGGTTAGAATATAAAGATATCTAGTAAATGAAGGAGATGGGAAAGGGACAGAAATGTCACTATGAACAAGATCCAAAAGACGAGTAGCAAGATTTTCCTTTTCCAAAAATTTCTTCGAGGTGCTTCCCGAGGCACAACCCACAAAGACCCTTAGAAAAATGATGCGGGGTAACCCGTTGACCATTTTATTTTGGCTCAATTGTTCAAGGTAATGATAATTAAGATGGAAAAAAGCTCATGTCATAGCTTACTAACCTCATCTGCATGAGTGAGCAAGGAAGTGGGCATCAAATCAAGAAGTAAAGTGGGAGAAGGTATACAATCAGTAAATGGTGATATGCCTTTCCCTCAACCATAGTAGTGTCAGAGTGAATCTCATGAATAATCACCGAGTTAAAACCAAATTCCACTTACATTCCTTCACCAAGGTGAGTGATTTGGTAAACCGATAGGATATTAGTAGAGAGATTGGGAACACTCAACACTTGGTTAAATGATCCACCATCCATCTCTCTATCGATCCACTACCGAAACCAACACCGTAGTGTCATCACCCAACATGATTTGGGACATGCCACATGGTTGATGTTAGAAAACTCAACATGTGAAGAGGCCATGTGGTGTGAGGCACCGGAATCAATAATCCACATCAACAAAGGAAAACTCTAGCTACAAGGGCCTTTCCTTTCTTCTTCTCATATTTAGACTCTTTTGTAGTGGAAGACTCAACTTTTGAGCATTTTGTTTGATAGACTCAAGAACACCTATGTTATTCTTCTCAAGTAAATGAGTTAGGTGATCAATTTTTTTCATACATTGATGCTCTTCATGGCCAATCTTCTTGTAATAGAACACTTACACTTTTCCTTCTTTTCTTTGGGCTTAGAAGTCGAAGCATTCGTGTTAGGTTTGGTTTGGGATTGGTTGGTCTTGGTTTCCTTCTTCGGTTGGTCCTTTTCTCTTTCTTCTTTTCAATTTTCTTTCCCTTACCATTACTTTCTACAAGGGCATGTGACTTGGATTTGAGAGTCCCCATTTGAATGAGTTTCTTATTTTCGAATGAGTTGGGATGAAAAACTGTTAAATGAGGGCATTTTCCAAGTACTGCCCAAAGTGGATTTTGTGGTGTGGAAATT
The DNA here is from genome assembly GCA_018340775.1 of Taxus wallichiana var. yunnanensis. NCBI lineage: Eukaryota > Viridiplantae > Streptophyta > Pinopsida > Cupressales > Taxaceae > Taxus > Taxus wallichiana. The sequence continues at coordinate 489,262,955 of CM031239.1, forward strand.
CAAAACAAAGATGGAGTATTCAAGACCTAACTTAGAAAGAATCAACAAGATCAACTAGGAATATTTCTTCTCCACTTTACATTCCTTTAAAATTAATCTAGTGTGGATGAAATTTGAGAAGAAGTTCGTAGGTTTTCAAAGTCACTAGGATTTAATCCTAGTAGTTTGTTTTCCAACTCATGCACTCTCATGTCATCTTGTTTATCCAAACATAGTGTCTAACATTTTCCACACTTCATCAGGTGTTTCAGATGACTCAATGTGGAAGAGAAAGTCAGGAGAAACAAATATACAAAGAATACCTAAGGATTTGTCACATCGGTTCAACCACTTAGATTTTTTGGGCTCATCATCAGGTTTAGTCTCAACTCCCATGGTGATGTGAAATAACCCTTTACCCCTTAGTTTCATTACCATTTTTGATCTCCATTCAAAAAAATTTGAATGTGAGAAAAATAATTGAAAGAGCATCCATCGCGAAGAGAGAGAAATAAGGAATGCAGAAATAAATACAAAGAAACACAACCACCCTAGAACAATATTAACACCCCGATTTGGCACTTTATAGTTTAGTGCATTGATTACAATCAAGTGCGAATGTGCGTCGTGAAATATTTGGTCACTCACCTTGCAATTAGTGTAATAACACATAAGTGTGGAGACCACAATCAAGTTTCATTGATCGTGATAGTTTTTCACTATAAACAAACATGAAATGAGGCTAGAACAAAAGAAGGGAGAAAAACATGGTCATGTGTGAGAAAAATGTCTCATGTCGCAACATAAAACCCCTTACCGCAAGTGGTGGGATGCGCACTCACTAGTCCACAAGTAATAATAAGGGTGATATAATGCAAAAAGGGCTCATAAGGAATCCAAGGACCTCTAGGAAATAGAAAAGGCCCCTAAGGAAGGAAGACAAACACTGGAAGGGAACTACACACTCCACAAATGAATTAGTAACAAAAAAATGTCTAATAATGCTAGAAAATGCACTTTTAATTTTCCCAATTAATCTAATTTTAGAAATTAAAAAGGTTTTAAAAAGTGATTAAAAATGACAACATTAATAAACAATAATTAATACTAATTATTTTGAATTAAAGATGCTAAATTTAATTAAGATACCCTAATTAAAAATTAAAGCCCCTAATTAAATAAACACCTCTTAATTAAATTTACCACCTCTTAAATTTTAAATAAAATAATACCTAATAATGACTTCCTAAAATTAAGTTAAGCCACCTAATAATTAAGATCGACCAAACTTTAAAAAAATCAAATCCCTAACATCCAAATTTCTATAAGATAAGTTTTAGTTTAAACCTAAGATTAATAAAAAACACCTAAGTTTAAAAACATACAATCAAAGGATGTTTGGTTTGATATTGGTGGGGTGGAAGTGGTGGTCGAAGGTATGGGTGGTCAACAAGATGCACATGGATCTAAATCCAGGTTGTTGAGGGATCAAGGTGGTTAACGAGCTGAGGTGAAGGGGCTCGTGAAAATGAGAGGACATGAGCAAAAGGCTTGGGCACAAAAGTCGGTAGAGAGAGGAACTATTCACAAGTAACGACTGACTCAAGGGAATGGTCAGTAAGGTCGAGTGAGTCGTGGGAGGATAAACACACGAGGTAAGTCGAGGGCAAGGGTTCAAGTGAGTTAAGACCAAGGCTCAAGCTCGGGAATGACAACAATGTGAGAGTGGCAAAGGACCCAGGGGTGGGAAAAACACACACATGAAGGGAGGAAGGATGTCTAGGCATGTAACACTCAAAGGAATAATAGAGCAATGAGCGAGGGTCAAGCGGGATTCAGCATTGAGCAGGTGAATGACGCATTGAAGGCTAAACACATGGGCTAGTTAGAAAAATATATGGTAAGGTCGAGCCCATGAAGAACCACTACATGCCAAAACAAACCCAATGGGGGAGTCACAAGTAGGGATAAAAACCACAACACACCAAGTTTAAAATAACCCAACACACAATAAAAATATAGGAAGACAAGATCTCAACTCGCCTACCAAATACTAAACAACCCGACTTCAAAAATGCAAAGGCTTAGTAATAAACTTAGCCCGACATGCAAAAAAAATAGCTCACCAACAACAAAGTAAAAATCGATGCAAAGAAAGTCAAATGTATGCAAACAACCCAACTCGCTAGGGAGCTCACCACGCTACACAGAGCTCGATGATCCGAGAAGAATGAGAACAAGGCATACAAGTAAAATTCAAAAACTAGTAGGAAGGAGAGAAGGGGAGGATACAACCATAAATTTTCAAGAAAATTTAAAGTTTTAATGAAAAAAAAATGATAAACCAAAAAACATAACCTACCTCCAAAGTTATCTTCCCTTCAAAGTTAGTCAGAACTAGCTATATCTGGCAGAGAAAGTCCTAAAACATGCACATGCACAACCAAAAACCAACAAAAACTCCAAAAATGAGATAGTTAAACTAGATAGTGAGATTCCAAAAAATGATCAAAAATGTGCACAAGAAACATGAATCACTAAACCAGAAGTAATCAACAACCAAAATAAACGAAGTGCATATTTATCGAACAACCACTTTGATAACATGTGAGATTTTTTTGCAAGGATCAATATAGAATCCATGCACATAAAAGATGTTGCACTCCAATGGTGACATGAATGATCCAAGTAATCAACAAGAAATCAAAACACAAAGGAAAATCAAACATAAAAGAATATGTCTACTCATTCTCATAGCTCAAATAGAAAGGGTACATATTGTAGACACCTATAATTTAGCTCGAGCAATTTAAATACTTAAATTACACTAATTATACCCTTCCCGTAAATTGACGACATATCATCAATATCGCACATTTTTTTTGCTATCATCGTTAATTAATTACATTACGTTAGTTAATTAACTCTTCTATCCAACAATGATGCCAATTAACGACATTCCGTTAATCAACTCCCCTTTCTATCTAGATTAATTAATTATTTCTAATTAATTAAGCTCCCTTTCTATCTAGATTAATTAATTATTTCTAATTAATTAAGCTCCCCTTTCTATCTACTTAATTAATTATTTCTAATTAATTAATACCCCTTTCTATCTAGATTAATTAATTATTCTTAATTAATTAATTATCTCTTCTATTTAATCAATAAATCATCATTTATTTGATTAAAATCCTCTCATAACATAAATCATACTAACTATTCCTCTAAAAAGCTTATATAAGCTTGCACACCTATTAATTAATCACTTTGGTTAATTAATAAATCCCCTCAAACCCCATGAGTCACTAAAGGAAAAATAAACTCTCCTAAGGTTGACTCAACCTTTTCTAAACCTCCCTTATCCACAACTAACCCAACCTCTCCATTTATCCCACATGAAGAGGGATGTAGAGATTCTTCTATCCATTGGGCTATATAAGGAGCCCTCCTCCTACCTTTCTATTTACACCTACACACCTAAATGAGCATAGAGCATTCACTATAGCCATTTTATCATCTTGGAGCATTCTTCCATTAGAAGAGCTAGCCTTCTCCATTTCTTGCATTCATCCACCCAAGTTTTGAAGTCATATGGAGATATGTCAAGTGGTCTTGTAGCCATGATTTGACAAGACTCCATTCTTAGAAACCTTGGGATTTCAAGCACATAATCAACTCTTTGATTGCTAGAGATCTACATAGGTTCAATCTCATCTCATTTAGCATTCAATAAGAGATAGAAGTTAATTTGTTTATCATATTAGCTTGAAATGTTCATTTCATGTTTAAATGTTGATATGTTAGCTTTGCTTAAGCTCTTAGCATGATGATGCATAGGTTTAGTTTAACATTGTATTGAAACTACTAGGTGTTAGTTTCAATTCTACTTACATATATAACTAATTCGTGCATACATTTGGCACGCCTGAGTGGGACTTACTCCATTGTCCTTTGCACTTAGTTTCAAGTTTTTGTAGTTTAGTTTCAATTTTGGTTACTAACCCTCTTTTTGCATATATTGACATAACTTGTTTTGTTGAGTTTGAATGTGTTGAGTATTCCTTGTAGGTATAAAGGAGGTGAAGTGTTGTCAAAATTGGAATTGATGGGAAAATTTCAAGATTTCTCCATATTTTCATTTTTATATCTTGCTTTTTCAACATTCTACATGCTAGTTTTGTCAATTTCTTGAAAATCTTAAATTCTTGAGCATGTAGGTTAGTGTTTGATAGTGTTGAGTCTTCTATTTATATATTAATGTGGTGGGTTGCTGTCAAAATTGAATCTTGGTGAGAAAATTTCAAGATTTCATCATGTTTTCATTTTTAGAGCTTACTTTTTCATCATTCTACATGCTAGTTTTGCCAATTTCTTTAAAATCTTAAATTCTTGAGCATGTATGTTAATGTTTGATAGCATTGAGTATTCTATTCATATATTAGTGTGATGGGTTGTTGTCAAAATTGAATCTTGGTTGGAAAAATTTGACCATTTTGCAGATTAAGGAATGTTTTTTTGACATTTTTTGAGTGCATGTCAAGTGCATACCCGTGAGCATAAGAACATATGCGTAACCCATCTTCCGAAGGCCATAAATTTTGCTCCCGAACTCAAAATAAATCCATTGTTTTTGTGTTGGAAAGGTATTGAAGTTAACTATGCAATGAAAACATAAATTTGGGATTTATACTTAACAGAATTTGTAGGTTTTCCTTTTATTTTAAAATTGGTCATTTTCTAACATGTCTAATGTTTTGATGAATGTTGTATTTCTATGCTTTACTTGATTTAGACCAAAGCGCATGTATGATATTATTTTGCACCTTTTGGTGATATTGAGAATAAAAATAACTTTATCTCTATCTTTTTAACATTGGGATCAAACTTGGAAATTTGATTATTCATTTTGCTTAAGGGAATGAACCTTTTACAAAGCATTTTTTCAATGGTCATTTGATTTGAAGTTTTCCATTTCTATATAGTTGGGATAAATTTTATGCATACTCTTCTCTTGCACCTTACGGTGATCTTGAAAATCAAAAGCAACTTTATTCTTCATTTTATAACATTTGGTAAATTGGAAACTTCATCTTTCATTTTGGTTTAAATGAATGATCATTTATAAAGTTTTTGTATGGTTCATTAATTGTGAAGCTTTCATTTACTTTTTATTCAGATTATTTGTTATGTATACTCTTCTCTTGCATCCTTGGATGATCTTGAGAATCAAAAACAACTCTTAATCCTCTTTTAAAACATGTGATTTTCTTGGAGAACTACTAACGCTGAGTGCAGGATCTAAAAACGCTTGTCAAAGAAAGGAGTTTGATTTTTTTCTAACTAAATGTGTGTTGTAGATTGCCAAATGATGAATGACTGAACTATATTAAGTATAAAAGATAAAAAACACACCACATTAAAAACCTTAATTTACAGGTTTGGATAAGGGTATGCCCCGTTCGATTAAAACTAGGACATAACCCCTTTGGCATAAGCCTTAAGCTACAACAATGGGGGTGGTCCTAGGAACCCCAAAGTAGTCCACGCAAGAGGGAACCTTGTGGATGAAATGGGAAGTGCTCCGCACAACCTACTTGACTAGTATTACCATTTGTGAGATTTAGCGTCACAAGTTATCCGTATCACAACCCCAGTGAGAGTACATGATGGATACATTTATTGCCCACTGTGCTTGAAGGGGGTAAAGTAAAGCTGAGATACTCCAAGAATTAGTCAGTGTGACTTTTCTTGGTAAATCGAGCTTGCTCTTAGATGAATTATGACACCTAGTTGAGAGAACCACCTAGGAAGCTATCTTTGACTAGAGCCAACTTGGACCACATCAAAACCAATTTGAGTTGAGAGCTATTGTTCATCACGAAACGTGTGAAGCGTTACTTTTGCTTAGTTTTTCACTTGCCCTAAGGTGAGGTAAAACTCTGCCAAAGTAAGGCCAACATTTTTCAACCCCAATTGATCTACTTCCTTCACTTTATTTTGACACTTTGTTGATCAAAAGAAGAGTGACTACCTTTGCATTATCAATTGATTGTTTTCACCACTTTTTGTGTCTGTTTACACCCATCCATGTTTTGCAATTGGGTTGTTAAACGTTTAAAGTGTGTGGAGACATTTTTATATCATTGGTAGCCTTTTTTATCTTGATACCCAAGTCAAGATTGTCATCGTAGTTAGGCTTGGTTCATCACTTTGATTCTCCTTTGAACAATTATCTTGTTTATATCGTGTCACTACAATTTTGGTATTTACATCTTATTTCTTGTAAACTTGACCTAAATACCTATATTGTAAGGTTACGCTATATACACCTTAACAATTCCTAGGTATACTATAGCTTTAGTTTGATTTAAATTATTACCTCGATTCTGAAGAGTGTTAAGTGTTATCATTTGTGCATGTTATATCAATATCATCTTGATATCAATACCTTAATTTCTCACAAAGTTTGGTTAACATATCTTGGTGAAATTGTTGTGTCACTCACAATCGTAACTGACACCTTTTGGAATATAGGTCTTGATTGAATTTGGGCTTGTTTTCTAGTATAATTTGTTTGGAGGTCGCATTAACTTCTTGTTATTACTTACGCCTTGTTCATTTCTTTGAACTTGACATAAGTAGGGACATTTTGTTAATCATCATACGACACCAACTACCTTCCAAAAACAAATTTAGAAAGTACTTCATTTGATTATTTGGTTTGAAACTCAACATTGTGTGATTGAATCTTGCTTAACTCATTCATTTAAGAGAAAATCATTGTGTCACGTTGGTTCTTTGACATTCATAATATACCTTGATTTCTTGACATTATTTTTTTTTTTCACTTAGGTTTGATAGAAATCTTTGAACACATTCATAAATACCTTAGTGAAACTATTACACGTCATGGCCCCTAAAACAAGATTAGGGATCAAAAAGAAGGCTTTGGAAGCAAGACAAACACAAACTTGGGAAGCCTCAAACAAATAAGGGTCAAACCCCTTTATTGGCCATGATCTTGGGCCTTTATTCTCCGCAAAGAAATAAGTAGAAGAAATGATAGATCATAGCGGTGATGAGTTAGAATCACCACATGTGGAATTTTATTTCGACCCCACCTTGTTAGATGAATTCCTTTTTAGAAACAAGGATCAAGTACTAGCACGAGTTGTGGAGTTAGGATCCAAAATGCCTATTGAACAAGAGATAATCCCACCTACAAATGATGCTAATGAAGAGGAGAAACCTCTTATTAACATGGATGATATCTTAACACATGGACATGCTTCTACCTCTAATATGGGAAATGATAATGTAGTGGGATATAGAATACCTTTCCTTAAAGTACCACATAAAGTTAGAATAGAACATGAAAATGTTGAACAACCTCCACATCATGAAGAAGAAGAGGAACCTCTCGAAGAATAAGTCACTATTCAACAAAAATTTGTAACCTTAGTTGACAATTAGCTTTGTTAACATCTCATGTATAAAAAGAAACAAACAAGAATGTACAAAAGACAAAACCTAAGGTCAAAATTAGTGAACTTCAAATGGACAATCAAGGAGGAGACAATATGGAATATAATCATATATATATCCCTACTTCTCCTACCAAATAACAATTACTCACACAAGAAATACAATCTATGAAAGTGACACTTACAAGCCTTTAAGAGAGTACTGTGGGGAATAACAGAAATATCAATACGAAGAGCTATGTCCCCATCCATTTGATAAAACTATGACACTTCAACCCTTCCCTAAAAATTTTGACATGCCAAAATTTGAAAAATATAGAGGGAAAGGTGACCTGCAAGACCATGTAAAATATTTTTACATGGCATGTCAAGAAGTGGCCTACAATGACAATTACCTCATACGACTCTTTCCAAAGAGTCTAGGGGGCCAAGCCTTGGAATGGTTCACTCGCTTACCTTGTGGGTCTATTTTCACATGGCTTGAATTGGTAGAAAGGTTTATACAACACTTCTCATATAACATAGAAAGTGACATAACCATGGCGGACTTGTGTGGCACTAAACAATGTCCCAACAAGACATTTGCTAGCTTCTGCAAAGATGGAGAGGGATAACTAGTCGCTTCCCTTGTGCATTCCTTGAAAAATAGCTGGTGAGTATCTTTGTGCCCAATCTCAACCCAGACATCACTTTTCATCTACAAATGCATTGTGTTTGCACCTTTGAAGAGGTTATTGAAAAGGGCATTCAAATAGAGAAAGCCCTTATTGCCAAAGGAACCATTAAATCACACTCTAAGGATAACCAAAATGCAAAACCTATGGAAAATCTGAAAATATTTAACAAAAATAAGAATGTGGTGGGAGACGGAATCACAGATTCCAAACGTGTACAAATAGTTCAGACTGGTCAACCTTTTAAACTGGATGAAAGGACCTATTCAACCACCACCTAAATGTAGAATGTTCACTCCTCTCAATGAGCCTTTTTCGCCATATTGAAGTAATTGGATGCGGCTCACATGGTGACTTATCCCATGACACAACTCTTTGATGACAATGCTCCAAAACCATGTGGTACAAGGAGCATGACTATTTTGAATTACATCGTGTCAAGGGACACAAAACAAAAAATGCTTATGACTTCATCACTACATCCAATATCTCATCGACAATGGGGAGATAGAAGTGGTTACCCTGGAGAAAACTAAGATGCCAAATGAAAAGATGGGAATATTGAAAGAACCATTCCCTAAACATGGTAAGTCGTGAGAAAAATTTGGATCGAGGAGAGTCATCCTAGAGTTACAAAACATCAAATTATCTATACCGGAAGGACAATAATCATTACAATTTCATTGGATGTATCCGCTCTCCCAATGACCATGTGAACACCATTTGGATCAAGGGAAAGGATTATGCCATGGTAATAAGGTGTGCCCGCCTCATGATTCCTGAACCCTCTCCATTAACCCCACAAGATGGTAGGTATAACCTCTTAGAACAACTTGAGAAGACGTCTGCCAAGATTTCAATCTTGGATCTTCTCAAAATATCGAATGTACATAAGGACATCTTGTACAAAACTCTTTAGGGGTTAGGAGTGCCACTAGAAGTAGACCCTTCACATCTTCAAGCTATGGTGGCCAACATTGTACCAACTGAGTACATCTCCTTTAATCATAAGGAGATCCCTATTGAAGATCCAACACATAATCTCCCCTTATATATTGAGGTATTCGTTACTACCATTGAAAGATAAAATGGGTGCTTGTGGACAACGGATCAAGGCTGAATATATGCACGTTGAAATTAATTAAGTAACTAGGACATACTAGAAGAAGATATAGAGTCCCACATCATTACCATAACTACTTATGACAACGCGGAGTGGGAATTAGCTGACACAATCACATTACCCATGGAAGTAGGACCCACTTTTCATTAGACAAAGTTTCATGTATTGGACTTGGAACTTCCATATAATATGCTTCTTGGCTGACCATGGATTCATGCCATGTAGGTCATGCCGTAAACATTCCATCAATGCATCAAATTGAAACACGAGGGACACATTGTCACGATATAAGGAGATCCATATCCCTTCGCTCACTATAGAGCTCTCAATAGTTTTTCACGTAAGGGTGCCTATACGTGTCCCTCTGCTGATATAGATGTTCCTCTTCAATCTGAAGCCATGGAGTCATGAGTAGATTCAGATTCCCTAAGTTCTTGCGCCCGTGAGGCTTCTACATCAACTTCTCCTTTTGATTCGTGGGAGATGAAGGTTTTGGAATACGGTTGTGGAGAATATAATGTGCAACAAGCTCTTTTGGTTTCAGAACCTATCGTTGTCACCTAAAACTAGAGGTGACCCAACTATCATTTTAGACAACCTAGAGATGAGTAAACTATTGGGTCATTTTTACCTGGGGGTTACTCAGTTGAAGAGAAGTTGTTGGACCCACCTATGACTTGGGTCCCAGAAGATACTCAACCAACTTGCTACTAAACCCCTGAGTATGAGAAGTCTAGCTAGATGATGTATTCCATGGGTTACAAGGGTCTAGGATGCGGAAAGAATGAGAAAGGACCGAGAGAACTAGTTCCTCTTCCACATTTCAAGACAGAAAGATACAACATCAGAATTTGACCCTATGGATCACACCCTAATGATCAAGATGCCACTTATTATGAGCGCAAAGATAGCTGTGATTATTTAGACAACGACACATGATTCCCGCTGTAGCCAATACGAGGATCTTGACTCCATGAAACTATTCATGGATACCGCCGTCCTTACCATAACCCCTACTTAAGCTAAAATTGATCTTGTTTACCCTTTCCTTTTGAATGGGACCAACAACGTCACGTACCACTAGATCTCTTTGAAAATGACGAGGCCATTGCAGAATTCATGGGCATTCGAGATACAATTCGATTGGATACCATAAGAAAGGTTTCTACATTGAATTAAATACCTACATGTACTTTGGCGAGGAAGTTGAGCTTCGTGGTCAAAAAAACTTAAGAAAAAGTAAGGGAAAAATTTCCAACAAAAAGCCTTGGCAAAAACAAAAGTCCAAGTCACATAGTGAAAACCTCTTTGAGGCGTTGGTTGACAAACAAGTGCAAAAATCAATGGACAAGAAAAGTGACCATGCCAAGGGTGAAAATCTCATAGAGACACCCTTGGAAGAAGATCTCAATCTTCCTCCCGATCCTACGTGTATGGAAGATTTGTCAAAAATGATAGTGGAAGAAACCATTGATGTGAATATTGGAACATAAGATAATCCAAAGATAGTAAAACTAGGAGCTTCACTCTCAAAGACGGAACATAAAAAGTTCACCGTGCTAGTGCAAGAGTTTGTAGATGTATTCACATGGTCCTATAAGGATATGTAAGGCCTGGATCCAACCTTGGTAGTGCATAACCTAGTGGTGCATGCAGACGCCAATCCCATCAAACAAAAGCTCAGAAAAATGCATCCACGGGTGGCTCTTCTAGTTAAAGAAGAGCTAGAAAGATTGCTAGTGGTGGGCTTCATTAGACCAATTTATCACTTAGAATAGATATCAAACATAGTCCCCGTACAAAATAAACCTCGCTTTGAGATAAGAATCTGTATGGATTTTAGAGACATTAATAAAGCATGTCCAAAAGATGATTTCCCATTTCCCAATATTGATATGATTGTTGATTCAACTGCAGGATATGAAATGTTATCTCTTATGGATGGCTTTTCAGGCTACAATCAAATCAAGATCACAAATGAAGATCAACACAAGATGGCCTTCACAACCCCCTGGGAACCTTTTTGTTATCAGGTAATTCCCTTTGGCCTTAAAAACGTAGGTGCAACCTATCAAAGGGAAATGACCGTGATTTTCCATGATATGATTCATGACATCATGGAAGACTATGTGGATGATATCCTCAGGAAATCCAAGACAAGAGCAGATCACCTTGAGATTTTACGGCGTATCTTTGAATGCCCGCAGGAATACAAAGTCGATTAAATCCAAAGAAGTGTGTGTTTGGTGTCTGTCAGAATGTTGTTCAGATTCATTGTATCATGAAGAGGGATTGAGGTAGACCTAACTAAAGTTACTACCATTATTGAAATGCATCCTCCCAAAAACATCAAACAACTACGCAACTTACAAGGAAAGATCCAAGCTATTCACGCTTCATTTCCCAACTTGTTGAAAAGTGTCACTCATTCACTCATCTACTTAAAAAGGATGTTGCCTTTATTTGGGGACTAGAGCAACAATAGGCCTTCACCTTGCTTAAGAAATAATTATCCAATCCACCTATCCTCATGCCTTCAACTCCCGGTGAGCCACTTCTGCTTTGTATATTTATCTTTACTCAATTTGCTATTGGTGCGTTGCTCACCCAATATGACCTCAGCCATAAAGAAAATGTTGTGTACTATCTCAGTCGTACTCTCATTTCTTATGAGCTCAACTACCCTCAGATTGAAAAATCTTGTTTGGATGTAGTTTTTGCCTTCCAAAAACTTCTCCATTACCTGTTAAATACTAAAACCAAGCTTATATCCAAATTTGACCCGCTTAAGTACTTGTTGTCAAAACCCACCCTTACAGTAGAATGGATAATTGGATCATTTACTAAGTGAATTTGTAATATCCCTTATGGGATACCACTTAAAAATGCACCAAATATATGAAATATTGAAAGCAAAGTAAAATACTCGATTTTTATTGAAAATGACCAGCTAATATAGCGAATGGTATTTAATTGATATATCACAAAATACTTGCCTAAAGTGCATGAAATTTTGTGGGAATCTTGCAATAATAATAATAAACACTAGAAAACATTTTTGGAATTTTATATTGTTCTAGAGAATTACAAAGTGCCTGGGCGTTTGGTAAACTTCTAAAATGTAAATCACCAAATACATGAGCATAAATTAAGGGTATTTGGAAATACATTAACAGATACAAGAAATAATATTTCCACCTTCAGATCTGACAACAGTTGACTAGAAAACCCCCAAATAAAGGCTGCATGTCGCGACACTTGGAAGAGGGGAAAATGATGGAGGCACCTTCAACGAGCTACCACACCCTACCAAATGGCTATGTGAATCTGATCCAGAATCCCACTAATTATCTTCCTCAAATGCCTTGAAAACCCTCAAAATCCGTCCTCTAAAAGCTTAGATAAGATCTCTATAACACAAATTTTTTAGAAAATGGCTCCAAAATGAAAACTAGGGTAGATATCTAACTATCGAAGAATGCCCCGCTAGCTAGGGATGGGTCTCTCACCCGAAGCTAGGGTCCTGTGGGATTTGACTCCCAAGGTGTAAAAGTGCAACAACAACAACCGCACGTGAAAGAGGCTAAAATGTATACAACAAAAAGTTCCTTTTCCTTTCTCCCACCCAACGCTTATATACTTCCCACGAAAAAAGAGCCCTAATAGACCCTAGACGCATTTCTTTCCATGGAGGGGCCAATAAAATAAAAGTAACTAAAGTTACTTTTTCTTGTTTAAGTTGCCATGGTCCAAAGTGACCCCCAAATGCCAAACATGAATATTAGTACCATGCGGCCCCTTCTCAATAGCCCCCAACATCCACAACCCCTTGGTTATGACCATGGTTTAAGACTTGACTCGGCCCTTAGGCCTTTGGCATAGGAAAGGGGACATTACAAATCCTCCCTTCCCGAGAAATGCTTGACCCCAAGCATTATCCTTTCATGCTACAGAAACTGAATTCCACCGAGTAAGTTTCTCCACCTCACCCTAATAGTCAACTAATGATCGGTGTGATGCGAAGTAACCAAGACACCTCATGTAGTCATCATGCTCTCTATGCCATGTAGAGAACAATGTTGCTCCTGAAGTAGTATGATGCCCACACGACTCTCCATTGGTACCCACACCAAAATTGCTAATCTGTCCAATCCCTGCCAATGCAAGGTTGTCATCATGTGATCACTCACTACCTCTCCAATCAACTCCTGGGTATGAAAGTCCACTCTGAATCTTGTAGAATCCCCTGAATCAACATGTGACACAACCTGTATATGCACAAATGGTGCTAACTCTCCCACATGACTTGCACTCGTGTGAGAGAAAATCTCCTCATAATCTATCTCAATTTGTCCCATGGGGGAAAAGTCCCAAGACTCCAGTAGACAGTCAACCGGTCATATCGGCTCCACATAGTCCACCCCCTGTGCTGAATGTTAACCTACTGAATAACCATGAGTCAATTTCATCTCTCCTCTCCGAGTAAAGCACGTGGGAGAAGTGCTCATTGGACATAGAAGCAAGTGAAATATATAGTGTGTTATCCCCATGTCGACTCAAAAAATGACGAACTTGTAAGATTGACTTATCATAGTGAAAACCATACATGCTGTATATAGAGTTGAGGATATCCTCACTCAACCTATGCCATATGAACCTCTTTGACATGAACCTGTAGGTCTCATTGAAGCTCAAGTGCCCAGTCATGGAAGAAAAATGCACATGTCACAATATCTCCATTCTCAACCATGAATCTGACACAAGGTACAATCCGCCTACGATAGAAGATCATCTCATCCTCCAATCTGTAGCTATCATTCTGTATGTGACCATCCATAATCTCACAAGTGTGTTGGTTCTTGGAGTACTCAACAAGAAAATGAGATCTCCAGTCTACCGAAACCTCAGATAACCAACATAATGATAAACTTGGATGGTCTGAGCCTGTAATCCCAATCTTTGTAACTATCTCATGTGCAACACTATTGGTTACACCCACATCCATGACTCCACTCACCCCATCTAGAGTAAAAGTCTCCATCCTATCTTACTCACTCCATAATTCAACATCATCTGACTCACTCTCCACATAAGTCATTATGGTGTGCTCTATGTCTAGCAAATGAAACAATCCGTCAGAATAGGAGTCATCAAATATCCCACTTGTCTCATTCCTTGTGATGTCACCATGATCCACAAGACAATGAGTTCCTTCACAATTCAACCCGGGCTGCAACGACACGCTTCTTTCTTCACCAATGACATATTTTGCTATTTGCCCTTTTATACCATGAAATCTGATTTCTTTGTTTTCCTTGAAAAATTTCGGTTTATCCACATGAGGGATGAATGAAAATTTCCCAAAAGATGGAAGCCAATATGTCTAATGAATGATTCTAACTTCGAGTAACCCAAATGTACAAACACATTTGAGTACTTCACATCTCTTAATGACAATAAAGAAATGATTTACCTTCTTTATGCAAGACATATCTTTCCGTGGACATAACTCATCCATTCCTTGTATGTTGGGAATACACATGGCTGCTCCTCATCATACTTTATTCTCTTTCCCCATATTTTCATTTCATCGTAAATGCAAGAGAAAGGGAAATCAATATTAGGACTCATGCATCCATAAACTTTATCATAAGGAACTTCATACCTTTTGTTGTACCCATTGATTCTCATCATGAGAGAAGACAACACATCTGAAATAACATAATTGGGGCTGCTCATCATACCCTTGCAACTCAAAATTTATGATACAAGATCAACATCTTCTTTCTCCTTTGATTTTTCAACCCATGCATCATCGTCTTCCTTAACATCATGTAACCATTGCATTCCTAAAAAATTATTACCTCTAGTAAATTCAACCACAATAAATACACCACATACCTCATGTCCTTTCAATATCATGGGCCCCTCGCATTATTTTCTTTGCCAACATATGCTTATTGGTTGAATCAAGAGCAATGTGAATGGAAGATGTGTTTATTCCATCTAGCATACCTTGAAACATGATTATGAAATAGTCTTCCTCAATCATCCAGCATGTAAATGTTGTCCCAAATAATAGAAACATGGCAACAACATAGGAGAACTTAACAAGCTAGGAAGATGGTAACCATTCTCATACCTTAGGATGCTAAAGTCATGAATGCACCTTGAATTCAAATCTTATTTTTTAACAACAAAGTTCACCTTGATTCTTTGATCACTTTGAGGACCAAATGCCCCCACTAACCCTTCTAAGGGTTCCACCATGTAGCTGGTATAAAAATCAGTCATGGGCTCTATTAATAAAACACTTTCTCCTCTTTATGACTATTGTTATACACGGTCAAGAGGGTGATGATGATTAAAAAAATATTCTCTTACCCTTTTTAGCAATCAGAAAACCAACGCTAGTACCTTGAGAGTTACTCTCCCTTCTTGCACTAGAGTCCCCAATGAAGAAATCATGCTTGCCAACACTTGTAATCCCAAAAGTCACATTTGAATTCCTTCTTTTGCTTATGAAATTAGTCACAAAGTTTTCAAAATCAGAATTGATAGTTTTGGATAATTGCAACATATTATCAGGATCCCATACCTTATAATGCCCATGAACCCTTGTATCATGTAAGGTCTTCCATCTTTCTTCTCTTGTATCTCTACATAAAGAGGATCATTACTCTTTGTCTTCATGATGAATTGACTTTGATGTCCCAAATTCTTGGCATTCTTATTGACAATAGGCTGAATACCATCATGATAAAACTGTTGTAATGATGTAGGATGAAGATGATGAAATACATCCATGCTACTACTAACCTCCTTATAGAGAATATCATCAAAAGGTTCACCTTCTATTGCTGATTTAGAAACCTCCAAAACACCATCCCTTGGAGTATCCTTGTCAAGCTTGGTCTCCAAAATGACTTGACTTTTTTGCCACAAATCCTAAGCATTCTGGTCTACAATGGGCTGAAATTCTTCATAAATCAGCTTATCAGGAGTTTTTAGTTTGGAAATTGCAACAACGTGCAATTCCACATAAGTGACCATGTGAGGCTCCTCCTCATGTGCCATCTGCTCCATAGAGTCTTCTTTCGTGGGTGTAAACTTCCTTGCATCAATTACCCTCATCATTTCCTTGAACTCTTGTAAGTGTTGTCTTGCTTGAGTCACTATCAACCTAGCAGCTCCAAGCTATGCTATTCCATTCCTAACACTTTTTAAGAGTTTCCCTTACATCCTCCTTGCTTGCATATACAATTTTCTTCTCCGAGCTAGAATAATTTCTCCAACAAGCAAAGTTTCACTAATGTAATTTTTTTGTCAATGGAAATCATACCATTTTGTTTAGAAGACTCTTCTTCAAATGAGTTCTTTTGTAATTTAGGTACGACGCATATGATGACCTCGCTTGGGCTTGTTACCAATCTTCATCATGTAATAATCTGAAATGACATATTATCTCTGAAACCCTACTCAAAGATCGGTATTTCCTCCAACAAGAATCCTCATCAATCACCTCTATTGGATGCCCTTTATCACTATTCTCACCATGTTCCTTATTGTCCCTAGATTGATTTGATTCACATTCTGAGTGGTGACTTAAATAAAGGTTAGTGGCTTCCTATTGTTTCACCATGTTGGTGAACATTTCCTTCATAAAACCCACATTGAGATCTTTCCAAACTACCATATTTAACCCACACAGGCTGGAGGAACAACAACTCTGATACCACTGTAATATCCCTTATGGGATACCACTTAAAAATGCACCAAATATATGAAAAATTGCAGCAAAGTAAAATATTGATTTTTACTGAAAATGACCAGCTAAGACAACAAATGGTATTTAATTGATATCTCACAAAATACTTGCCCAAAGTGCATGAAATTTTGTGGGAAGCTTGCAATAATAATAATAAACACTAGAACAACATTTTTGGAATTTTATATTGCTGCTAGAGAATTACAGAGTGCCCTTGGGCGGTGGTAAACTTCTAAAATCCATAAATCACCAAATACACGAGCATAAATTAAGGGTCTTTGGAAATACATTAACAGATACAAGAAATAATATTTCCACCTTTAGATCTGACAATGGCCAACTGGAAAACCCCCAAATAAAGGCTACAAGTCACCACACTTGGAAGAGGGGTTGAAAAATGATGAAGGCATCTTCAACGAGTTGTCACGCCCGCCTAAATGGATGCCATGAATCTGATCCAAAAGCCCACTGATTATATTCCTCAAATTCCTGAAAACCCTCAAAATCCATCCTCTGAAACCTCAGATAAGATCTCTGTAACACAACCCAGAAAATGGCTCCAAAATGACAGACTAGGGTAGATCTCTCACTACCGAATAATTCCCTACTAGCTAGGGACGGGTCTCTCACCACCGAAGCTAGGGTCCCTGTGGGATTTGACTCCACAAGCTGTAGAAGTGCAACAACAAGATTACACGTGAAAGAGGCTAAAATGTATATGACAAAAATTCCTTTTCCTTTCTCACCCAACTCCTTATATACTTTCCACGGTAAAAAGATCCCCAATAGACCCTAGACACATTTCTTTCCACGGAGGGGCCAATAAAATAAAAGTAACTAAAGTTACTTTTTCCTGTTTAAGTTGTCGTGGTCCAAAGTGACCCCCAAATGCCAAACATGAATGTTAGTACCATGTGGCCCCTTCTCAATAACCTCCAATGTGCACAACCCCTTGGGTATGACCACGGTTTGGGACTTGACTCGGCCCTTAGGCCTTTGGCGTAGGAAAGGGGACATTACAAACTTTGACATTGAGTAAATACATCAAAGTTGGTAAAAGGACAAGTACTCGCCAATCGAGTTAGCAAAAGCACCATTACTAGGGACAGAGCTCGTGAGTCTGCGGATCTGCTAGATGCTTCATTAATGCATATTGAGGAATCTATCTTGTGGCAAGTACACTTTGATGGATCTTTTAATTTTCATGGTTGGGGTAGGTGTGGTATTAATTACTTCTTCGGGTGACCCTATACCTCAAGCTTTTCACCTTGTACAAATAATATTGTGAAATATGAGGTGCTCATTCTTTGGGATGAAGCTGATTATAAAATGGGATATCCATGATGTTAAGATCATTGGTGATTCAAAATTGATCATCAAGCAAGTTAATGATGAATATAGAGTCGAGGATGAGAAACTCATCCCCTATAAGAAATTGGTGGAAGCTTTGAAAGAGTATTTTATGTGTATCACATTCAAATAGATTCCAAGAACACAAAACATATCCGTAGACGTTATGGTAACCATATGTTCTATGATGTGAATTCCACTAGAGAGAAATGATATGCCATTTTTTTGTTGAGAATCTTTTCCAAAGATGTGTATGACATGCTAGAATCATGTTTGGCTTGTGAATTTGTGGTCCTTATTACCCATGGTATGTGCACATCTACGCCTATCTTAAACACAACACCTTCTCTCTAGACATCTCCCATTCCGAAAAACAAAGCCTTATCCACAGATAGCCCGTTACACCCTCTTAGGAGATATACTCTATCATCATGGCTACAATGGGAATCACATGCGTTGTCTAGATGTAACAGAGTTAGCCCAAGTGATCAAATAGGTACACGAAAGGGGTATGTGATGCCCATACAAAAGGAATGGTTCTAGCTAAGAAATTGTTGAGAGTAGGCTACTATTGGCCTACTATGGAAACATATTACTGCAACTATGTATGAAAATGCATACTATGTCATAAGTATGGAAATTTCATCCATGCGCCATCACAGCCATTGCAACCAATCACAACCCCATGGCCATTCTCCAAATGGGGATTGGATTTAATAGGAAATCTCACCCCTACCTCATCTGATGGTCATACTCACATAATCACAACTACGAAATATTTCATTAAGTGGGTGGAGGTTATTCCTTTGACTTACGTTACGAGGGCTCAGATTTCAAAGTTTATCATGAATCACCTTATCCTGCCAAGTATGGCATTCATGTGGCCATGGTTACTTGACAATGGAAAATCATTAAAGAACAAAATAGTGAAGGACCTTTGTCATCGATTTCAAATAAAATTGAATTGGTCTATGCCATATTATCCACAAGGTAATGGGTAGGTGAAGCCACTAACAAAACCTTGGTTAGAATCATGGAAAAGATGACGAGTAAGACATGTCACAATTGAAATTTGTAAATTCACCTAGCCCTCTGGGCTTATAGGACCTCCATTTTCACTCCTATTGGTGCAAAACCCTATTCCCTAGTATTTGGAAATCGAGCTTCCTTCCCGAGAATATCTCTTAGGGATTATCTAGACAAGGATGAGGATTACAAAGTGGCCAGGCTGGCAGAATTAGAACTCTTGGATGAAAAGTGCATCCACACCCTTAACCATCTCAAAGTGTATCAGAACAAAGTCTCCATAAATTACAACAAAGGATCATACCTCATTAGTTTGAGGTCAGAGATTTGGTCATGAAAGAAAATCAGTTCAACACAAGGGTGGAAAGAGAGAAGAAAGGCAAGTTTGAACCACATTGGTTAGGACCTTACGTCATTGTGGCCAAATATGGTATGGGAGCATACAAACTTGCCCATCCCAATGGTGATGAGCTCTCGTGAACCTATGAATGCCATGCACCTTAAGTGGTTCTATGCTTAAACATGGCGCAAAAATCGAAAAGAAAACCAAAAAAGAGTAAAAATGATCAAAATACAAAAATTAAAATAAGAGAAAAAGAAAAAGATAAAATAGGTCATCCATATGTGAAAACCATGCAATTATGGCATGTTGGATAGGTCCCTTGGTGAAAATAGGTTTCGAAGAAAAGTGCGATTTCGTTGTTCACAAGCATCTTGCATCACGGAGGGTACTTTTACTTAGCCTAGGGCTAATTTTGCACCTGCATCCGAGATTCCCTATGAACCTATCTGTCAAGCCTTGATCTGGATTTTCTCCTCTTATCTATAGGTGAAGGGATGGTCTTTGCATATTCCCCATCTAACACTGGGGGCACTTCTGCGACTTCACCTTCCTGTTTATAAGCACGCGATGCCTACCCTGTATATTCTCCTTCTAAAGTGGGAATCCACGTTTCTTGGTTACCCGTGCATAGCTTCGGAAAATGTTAGAAAATCACAAAAACATTAAAAAAATTTAGAAAATCACAAAAACATTCAATTTTTTTGAAAAGCTCAAAAATAATAAAAAATTGTTTCACAAAAGCACAAAACAATAGAAAATTGTTTCACAAAAGCACAAAAACAATAGAAAATTATTTCATAAAAGCACAAAACAATAGAAAATTATTTCAAAAAGCACAATAATAGTAGAAAAGTGTTTCACAAAACAATCTTGCAAAAACATAACTTTAGTTTACTTACTTTATCTTGTTTCTTGCTTTGTTTGTGTACATTGTTTGCTTGTATAGTTTTTGCTTGTTTGTACATTTGTATAGTTTGTTGCTTAGACATACTTTGATAAGATTCATCTTTTCTTTCTTAGATTATATTCATTCTTACTTGTACATATGAAGTGTGTTTTTGCATGCTTGTAAATAATTGTACATAGTTGTGTTAATTCGTGTTGGTTGGCACTTTGTGTATTTTGTTAACATTTGATTGTGTTTGCTCGTGGATTGTCGCATATACATAGTTTTGTTATCACATCATCATATCTCCATCAATATCATCACATCTAACATCATCTATACATCATATATAAATAAAATGCTATGTGTACATCATACATGTATGCTATGCTAATCATCACGTATCGTATCATCAAATGGGGGCAAGAGGGATCACAAATATCAAAATATATCCCCTCGCACCAATATCATCATGTCATCTCATCCACTAATCTAGAGCATCACATGTACAATAAAATTGATATCATCTATGGATATATCATGTCAAAATCAAACACATGTGCTACAAACATCTCAACTATCATCATGATACATACAAAAGTGTGAAATCAAACCATATAACATCACACTCTAATTTTTCTTCTACTCGTTGTGAATAATTTTTTATTTTATTTTTTTTCATCGTCTTTGGGGCATTATTTGCCACCTGGTACTCATTTCTTATCACTAGGACAATTTTATTGCTCCTAAGTGATGTCGCTTCTTCTGCACACTCCATCGAATAATTATTTTTATTAAATAATTATTTTGTTAATCTTTCTGTTGGTGGGGCATTATTTGCCGCTGTTGCTTCTTTCTTCTCCCTGGGGAATTTATTTTTCTCCTGGGAGATTCTTGTTGATTCTTCTAACTTCTTCTCTATCCAAACCATCAAAAGTCTAAAAAATCTAAAAAAATTAAAAAAATCAATTCAAAATCCAAAAAAATTCAAAACTTTTTCAAAAATCCTAAAAATTGTAAAATTTGTAAAAATAGGTAAACCAGATCATAACAATTGAAACTCGTGTCTTATGCATGGTATTCATTCCATATCTTGTTGGAATTTTCACGTGTTCATGAATTAAATGACTCGTGGATCATCTAACTTACAACCATTTGCAAAGCTAGCCTGCTTGCTTCGTCGGTACTCTTTTGTTTGCGCACAAATGCTTTTTCATTGGACCCAATGTCCTTCATCATCTTCCCTTGCATGTATCCTTTCTCGGGGCATCATTTTTAACCCTTTTCATCAATCACAAACATTTGGGGATCTTCATCTTGATAAAAAAACATTTGTACAACCGTCTTGACCGTTGTTGGTTGGAATATGTGTGTTTGTACTTGTTTTCCTTGTTAAATGAGCTTGTTTCCTTCTCATATTGCATTGCTTTTCATATGTTGCATTGAGTGGGTATTTCAGTAATGGACAACTATTCGTAGTATGGATTTTCATGTCATCCTAATTTTGTTGTATGCTTATATTTTTAATAAGGACCGATGACGTAGATCTTTGGCAATATGATGACAATAAAGTTGTTTTAATACACTGGATGAAAGCTTGCTCTTTTCTTTCCATCTATCATTCCTCTTCTACATCATTCTCCTATCAACACTATTCTTCTTATTCACCTGGGGCATCCTGCTCCTGCCCATTCTTCTATTTCCTTTCTCTCACCTTTTCGATCATCGATTGCCTTCTTTCATCACCCCATCGACACTCGAGGGGCATCTCTCACTTCTACTAATTTTTCTTCTACGTCTTCAAAATTTTATCTATCTACTATCTTTGAAGTGGCGTCACTTACACCACCTCAAAGAGGGGAAAATGTAGACACCTATAATTTAGCTCGAGCAATTTAAATACTTAAATTACACTAATTATACCCTTTCGCAAATTAACGACATATCATCAATATCACACATTTTTTTGCTATCATCATTAATTAATTACATTACGGTAGTTAATTAACTCTTCATCCAACAATGATGCCAATTAACGGAATTAGTTAATCAACTCCCCTTTCTATCTAGATTAATTAATTATTTCTAATTAATTAAGCTCCCTTTCTATCTAGACTAATTAATTATTTGAATTAATTAAGCTCCCTTTCTATCTAGATTAATTAATTATTTCGATTAATTAATACCCTTTCTATCTAGATTAATTAATTATTCTTAATTAATTAATTAATTCTCTCTTCTATTTAATCAATAAATCGTCATTTATTTGATTAAAATCCTCTCATAACATAAATCATGCTAACTATTCCTCTAAAAAGCTTATATAAGCTTGCACACCTATTAATTAATCACTTTGGTTAATTAATAAATCCCCTCAAACCCCATGAGTCACTAAAGGACAAAATAAACTCTTTTAAGGTTGACTCAACCTTTCTAAACCTCCCTTATCCACAACTAACCCAACCTCTCCATTTATCCGATACATGAAGAGGGATGTAGAGATTCTTCTATCCATTGGGCTATATAAGGAGCCCTCCTCCTACCTTTCTATTTACACCTACACACCTAAATGAGTATAGAGCATTCACTATAGCCATTTTATCATCTTGGAGCATTCTTCCATTAGAAGAGCTAGCCTTCTCCATTTCTTGCATTCATCCACCCAAGTTTTTGAAGTCATATGGAGATATGTCAAGTGGTCTTGTAGCCATGATTTGACAAGACTCCATTCTTAGAAACCTTGGGATTTCAAGCACATAATCAACTCTTTGATTTCTAGAGATCTACATAGGTTCAATCTCATCTCATTTAGCATTCAATAAGAGATAGAAGTTAATTTGTTTAGCATATTAGCTTGAAATGTTCATTTCATGTTTAAATGTTGATAGGTTAGCTTTTCTTAAGCTCTTAGCATGATGATGGACATGTTTAGTTTAGCATTGCATTTAAACTAGTAGGTGATAGTTTCAGTTCTACATACATAAATAACTAATTAGTGTATACACATATATAGGAGTGTTGTGTAACTCCCATACATGACACATGGAACCCTAATTACACGTAATGATCTATGATCTCGCTAAATGAAATGACTCACCATGTGAGGTGGAAAAAACCCTAAGAGATGATGAGGCAAGTCACATACACCAACATGAAGGTAGAGTAGGCTTGAACGATTGAATATCTTAGACAAGTGGATCTAAGAAAGGTCATGCGATTAGTGTTAAAAATGCTAGTAGATACCACGAGAGTTGGTTAGAGTAATGGAGAGAGAGGATGATATGGATACAAATGATTGTGTAGGGGTATGCAAGGGAAGGAGATGAGGCATGGACAATAAAGATGGAGATAGGGGATGGGGAGGTAGATTAGGTGCATGAGTGAGTGACTATCATTTTTGGTAACATTTGTATATGAGAGAGGTAATGAGAGTAGTGTTACAACAATGCTAAAAGAGGCCATAGTGGTAAGTTAGAGTAGTGAAGAGAGAGAGGAGGATATGGATACAAATGGTGGTGCATGGGAAAGAGGCGAGGAAGGGCCAATAGAGATGGCGATAGGGAAGCGAGCGAGTAGAG
Source organism: Taxus wallichiana var. yunnanensis (assembly GCA_018340775.1). Taxonomy (NCBI): domain Eukaryota; kingdom Viridiplantae; phylum Streptophyta; class Pinopsida; order Cupressales; family Taxaceae; genus Taxus; species Taxus wallichiana. Next base: position 489,287,169 of record CM031239.1, read on the forward strand.
GGCCTAAAAGATGGAGGTAGGGGATGAAGAAAGTAGGTAGCGTTAGACCTTTGAGGCCATATAGGAGATTGATGGAGATTTTAGATGGAGAGATTAGGATTGTGAGGTGAAGATAGCCATGATTAGGGTGTGATGCATATCAAATAAAAACACAACTAGTAGTTTGAGATGTTGATATTGTGTGGTTATTTGCTTTGAGACATCACAATTTTAGGGTGATTTATATTAGATGAATGATGAAGTAGATGGAAAAAGGGTTGAGGCTTCTAGATATAGGATTAAGATTGATAGACAACATGTGGATGCATAAAGGTTACAATAGTAGAGAGATATTATGTGAGTGTGGGGCTAGGGAAAATAATATTTGATTTCATAAGGCCAATGAGGAGACTCAATATTAGTGATATCTATATTAGAAAGTACTACCACTAGGACAAAAAGTAATGTCCTTTACAAATTGGGTTAATGGATTGTCTATAACATCATCTTCTAGGTCACTAACACTAGAGAGGTTTCTAATTAGGATTGTTGGATATGATTTTTTATGATATGTATATGCTGGATTGTCATTGTTGTCACGCCAAATGTATAACATGCAAAATTTAAAATTTTGGCCATGACAACCAAACCCCCACTTGAAACCTCCTCTCCCAGTCATTGTGAACCCTTCTTCCAACCATCCTATCAACTATGTCATCCTCATTCTAGCTGAGAGGAACATGATAACATGGTTTTCAAGTGTGTTTCATGTGCAAGGAAGTATATCTAAATGGATTCATGAAGCTACTAAGTTCTAAGGTGGAACAATGTTCCTCGAAGGCATTAAAAGGGCTATTTTTAGTCATTTCAGCCAAAAAACCTTTGGAAGATAACTGCAAGGAGTTAACCCATCTTAAGGTTGTGTAGAATATAAATTAAGAGATCAATGGTAGTTTCAAGGAATATTGTGGAGGCATGTGGTTTCGGGATCCATCCAAACAAATGTCATGTCATTTCAAGTATAGGGAATGCAAGCTTCAATAGAGAAAGTGACCTTGTCCTAAAGATTCCAAGAGTTCTAGGAGGAGTTGGAAGCTAAAAATGTCAATGGAATTCTCTTACAGTCCACTACATGGTGGATATATAATTTTTATCATTGGCCCCACAACTTTCGTGATAGTTTGGGTCACTACCGCTACCCCTTTATGCTAAAAAGAGTGACTAGGCATGAAAATAAAATTATAATCAGAATCATATCTAGAAAAATGTTTGAATGAACTTATATTGTGTTTTGGATTCAAAATCATATAAGGTTTGGCCTCCAAACTCCAAGATTTACTCACAGGTGGGAAAAAGTAACTTCTGTGTTCTATTCTCGCATTGACAAAGTGACATCAACATGTTTTATAAGCTTGAGTGCACTTTTCACCTCTTATGTCCCTTTCCCCTTGTCCTTTGGTATAAACGTGTAATAGGGACACAAAATTTTTCCCCTATTGATGAGTTAGTTTGTGTCCCTTAAAACATTACAACTTGACTCCTAGGCTTGTTTCATAACTCAAAAACATGACCCCTTTTCCCCTTGGCACACTTTTTCACCATATATGTCCCTTGTCCCTTGTCCCTTAGTGCGAGCAAATAACGGGCCACAAAAATTCACCCTCCTTATGGTGGAATGGATTCCTGTCACTTAAAGTGACAACTTTGTTTTCTAGGAAGGTTGTAATGTGTGTTTTAACTCACCTGGTCCCCTCCTCATGTGAATATAAACCCATGGTGCAATTTTCAAGGTTTTTTGTCCCTTTTCCCATTGTCCACAACAACCCAATGGACATGAAGGGCATAAAAATGCACCCCACCTCTCTTACTAATCTCTCTGGTCACATGTAGAGTCTCCCATCGCCCCGTGAGACACATTTTCAGCCGCCTCCATCTCCCTCACATGCTTTCCCACCATGAAATTTGACACAAGTTGGTGTAAAGTGTACTTTGGTGTCCATGTTGCACCCTCACCTCATTTTACCTCGTAGTTTTGTGGGTGTAACTCACTCTCTAACCCCCGATTGAATTGGGTTAATACTAATCGAGTTTAAGGTGAGTTAAATTACAAAAATGAGTGAAATGGTTAAATATAAACACTTAGTCAATTTTGTAATTTTCAAATGCATTATTTTTCCCCTCCAAACTCCATTTTTACACTGTTATATTGTTAAAAATTTCTAGGATCCCCCATGTTTGAAAACAATTTTTTTATCATAACTACAAAACCTTGCCTCATAATTCCTTAAAATTTTACTAGTGTCATCCTTGCAAAAATGCTTTCTGTTGAGTATAATATTACCTTCATTGATGGTCTAAATGATTTTTTACATCCAGAAGAAAATTTCAACCATTGCACTTGCCTTTTCAGATCTGCAAAATATGACAATTGAAAACCTCTGAAAATTGGAGCAGAGCACCTCAACGAAAAACCAAAAATTTTAGACCATTTTCATGCCATTCCAACATCTAAAGGACCACCTTCTATAAATAGTAATTTGTACCAAGTCCTCACATTCTAAAAATATAATTTGAGAAACTTTCCAAAAATAGACATCCGGGGTGGGACTTGCTAAAAATAGTAAGTTTTGGGATTGGGGTCAAATAATTCATACTCATCCATCTCCCATCCATTTCACTAACTCCAGTCACCATGAAGGTCAAGTACTTAGGTTTATAGCCAATTTCCATATTAAACACTGAGTATCCCAATGTGGGTGACAATGATGTGACAAACATGGACCTAGAGGATTTGAAAGCTAGGATGTTGAGTGAACCTCGTGAACCTATGGAGGAAAATATATTCTCAAGTGGGATATTCAGAGTAGGTGGTCATCCATTATCCTGTTCAAAGCACAAATCTAGTCCAGCTTGTGCCTAACACTATGACCCAAACTCAAGAATAATTCTGGAAGATGAAAATTTAATTCTATTAGTTCTCACTTTGAAAGGTATCTCTAAATTTATATAAATTCCCACTTACAACAACATGACGATCATCACCTAAGAATTTTCCTCTCAAGAATTGGCAAGAATGGATTCATACTTGCAAGGCTTGGTAGTCGGATCATGGATCAAACTAGAAAGGAAGCCCTCTCAGATTCCCAAAACTTGGTCTCGAAGTGAATTCCATGAGGCATACTCGGATGCAATAATCCTACTGAATAGGGTGATGGGAGAAGAAACTACAAAGGACTTCAAGACTGGATGGATCAATTCATCCCAATGGTCAAAGAAGGAGATCAAATGATTAACCGAGGGAAAATCATAAGCAATAACATTCACTAATAACTATTTTAGTTGCCTACATCTAAGAAGTTCACAATGAATTCTTATCTAGTGTATTCCCTCACATACACAAGGCCCTTCTAAGGTCTCTCCTCTACCTCAAATGTGCCACAAAAGTCTCCAACATATGAGAAGCATCCTCATATCACATATCGGGAAAGTGAATCTCACTTCTTGAGGGTAAATGATGCATTCACTATGTAAATCATAAGGTTAATCGAAGGAAATCCCAAGCAAATAATTTCACCTCAAGAAGCTAGATTGATCAAAAAATATAGAAGTTATTTCATTAGTTTCCCACCTTCACCTACATCAAAGTTGGAGGGTGTGATCTTGCACCTCATAGGTTCTAAGGTACCCAAGTGACAAGATCATCATGATTGAGTTGTGCATACAGTTGTCTTATGTTCACACCAGGTGCAAAAGTGTAAAGAAGAAAGGTGTATCTTTCCCTATTTCCTTTGGGATATACTCATGTAAAAATGTAATGGATACAATGAAAATTGAGACATCCTTTGTAGCTTTTAATTTTTATTCATATGTATCTTAGACAGGACTTTGATAGATAGGTGTCACATCCCGCAAGTTTTCATCCTACGTTGTCTTAAAATAAATTGCAGCATTAAGTAATTTGTGAGTAACACGACAATCGATACCACTACGATGTTCTATATACTATTGTGCACACATACACACAACCGAAAGGAGATGCATATTTGTGCATAATTATATGCGTGACATCTTAATGGCTCCATTGTCACGAAGTTGCAAACTAATTTATGTTGTGATTCAATTTACATACTTACAGTATGGATGAATATTAGCTTATTTTTGTTGTTGATGGTTTCTCGTAACCATCCTAGATGGTATGTTGTTATGTTGTATGGTGGAATACTTACCTTGTTTTAGAGTATGATGATAAATTATTTGATATACGATTACTTTCTTATACTATCACAAGTGTTTGACTTGGTCATATTTCATTATGACGATCATCACCTTGCTCACTATTGATTATTGCCTTTGGATTAATGGAAACACTATGCCAAGTTAGTGCTATTGTGTATAAGATACTTGGTTGATCATGTGTAAGGTCATAGTTCCTTTCGTTTATTTGTTAAGGTTATATTTGGTTTCCCTAATGATTGTTGCTAATTATTAATGTCTTGGGTTTGGAAAATTAAAATGAGGTATTTAACCATTGATGATGGCACAAGTTTTGTGTGAATGCTAGGAAAAACTCCCTTGGCCTATGTATCATATTAAAAGTGTCAAGAATAACATGGAAGGTTTGGGCTTTGATATGAAGAATGATTTTTAAGTGGTCTTAGACCAAGGTGCAAAATGTAAAAGATTATTATGTTGTTTGATTTCTTGATCTACCTAATTTTGCACACCATAACCATGGAAATTATATCCCAATGGCTTCTTAGGGCTTTGACCCCATTTGAGGTGGCATCGAGGGGTTAACAATTGTTATAGTTTATGTGGTCTTTTAAACCATGCAAAGAACTTAACTAAAATTTTGTTTTCATCCTTACCCTAAACACCACTATCCTAATTAAAGGGAAGGAATGGATGGCGGTAGGATGAAATTATGAGCATTTAATATCATTAAATTTCTCGAAAATATGCAAAGCTTCATCGAGAGGTCTTTGCATGCAAACATAGGGTTTCATTTTTGTTGGTTGTTTTTCACTTGAGCTCTTGAAGCTCTACGTGAAGCTTACTGGTGAGATATTTTAGCATGCAACTTAAGAGCTATTCTTGTATTTTCAAAAATAGGAAACTATAGTATATATTTGAATATGGGTAAGTTAAAAAGAGGTGGAAGAGTGCATTACCATGTTTGGATTTTGATTTCTACTTGGAATGAATTTTTGATTATGGGTGAGTTAAAATAAAAGCTTCGAGATCGGACTGTTGTAAGGAGTGGTGCCTTAGGATTTTGTGGAGATTAAGTTGTGGAAATATTATTTTTACGGGCATGGTTTTTACACCCCTTTCTCTGTTATTTCATATGAAGATGGTTAGATATTGTGTTCAAAGAAAAGTTTTAGAAAGCCATGAATTTTGGGGTAAGAATTCCTAAAGAATCCCCAAAGGCTTCAAGCAACAAATCAATGGACCATCTTATAAGAAATGAGCAAGATTTTCTAATTAGCATATACTTTGTGAAGTAAACACTCAAATTTAAGTTAGTTAAAACTACCTCTATTCTTTGAAAGCTTAAAATAATGAACCTAGTAAGCCCTAAGCAATTAGTTTTAGTGATTAAGAGAAAGATATCTCCCATTATAGGCCTTTAAGCCAATGGTTCTTCTCTTTTACTCTATAAATTGGATTAGCAATACAAAAAATGAAGTAAATAGCTCAATATCTAAACTAGAAATGAAATCTAGAACCTAGATGCAAAATTCTATAATCTATGCTTAGGAAGAAGGGAGGAATTCTTGAAAATGAGAGAGGGGGTCTAGCCCTATATATAATTTTCCATTTGGGAAAATGGGAAACTTGGGTGCATGTGGGACAAACACTAAATTCCAAAAAACACTTTTAACAAGTCAAAGCTTACTTTGACTAGGTTTAGGAATGATAAACAATGTTTAAGCTTAGTTAAACATGTTTAGGAGGTGATTAGGGTTTGGAGAGAGTTTAGAAGGGTCAGATCAATCCAATGGAATGGATTGATAGGCCAGGAAGGTGGTAGAAGTGAACTGGAAGAAAGTTAGAAGCTAATGTAGTTAGAACGAAGCTATTATAGCTTGTTTAAATGGTTTACAAGAGGAAAAATGATAAAGGAATGTCGTAGGAAGAAAGTTAGATAGGTCGAACCAGCGTGTGTCGTTGGTTTTGCAGAGAGAGAAGCATAAATAGGGCAATATTAGTCGTAATAGTGCATTGGCCAAACTACAGGTGTCTACATTTCCCCTCTTTGAGGTGATGTAAGTTACATCACTTCAAAGAAAGTAGACAAATATAAAAGAGAAGAAATTTTTTGAAGGGATAAAAGAAAAATTAATAGGATGAAGGATGCCCCCTCGAGTGTCGATGGGGTGATGAAAGAAGTCGATCGATGCTTGAAAAAGGTGAGATATAGATAGAAGAATGGGGAAGGGGTAGGATGTGAAGAGAAGAGGATGAGAAACAAGAAAAGAGATATTGAGCTATCCACAAATCAATTGTATCCACTATTTAAATCATCATTTTGCTTAGAGACCTCCTCATCGGTCCTTATTAAAAATGTGAGCATACAACAGAAGTGTATAGTGACATGAAAAGCCAAGATACAAAACAACTGTCTATTGCTAAAATGCCAACTCCGCGCAACATACAAACATGTAACACAATACGAGAAGTAAACAAACTCATGTAACAGGGAAATAAGTACAGTCACACACACTTAAACCAACAACATTCAAGAAGGTTGCACAAATATTTTGTTATCAAGCTGAAGTCCCAAATGTTCTGATAAATGACAAGGGTAAGAACGATGCCCCAAGCAATATGCACATGCAAGGGAAATGACGGAGGACACTTGGGTCCGATGAAAAAGCAACGTGCACGACAAAACAATACCAGGCAACTAATAGTGCCCCACAATACGAGCAGAAGTAAGAAGTTGTTTTTGTAAATGATTGTAGATCAGGGTGATTCATAAGTCATTGTTTCAAAACATGTGAAAATGTCAACAGGATACAGGATGAGCGCCATGTAAAAGACAAATTTCAGCCGAAAAATGAGTCTGGTTACCGATTTTAGTTTATTTTCAAAGTTTTATACTATTTTTGATATTTCTAAATCAATTTTACAATTTTAAATTTTTTGATCGGTCAGAAGAATTCAAAAGATCAAAGATCTTCTAAAAAGTACGCATGGAGGCGAATGGGGAAGGTGAGGCCACAAAAGAGCCAAAAGGGTATCCCCATGGAAAGAAAGATGAGTGATAATAATTATTGTTCATGATGGGAGGTAGATAGATGAAAAAGAGGAATCAAAACAAAGGAAAGCACCTGTAAGGTTCGTAAACAATGCCAGGGTTAAGAGGAAGTGTCCGCAGGGTAGCACAAAGTGCCCCAGCATGTGAAAATTAATAAAAATAATTATTTTAATAATAAAATAATTATCATGGTGGGTAGAAGAAGATTAGAATGATCATGACAGAGAAAACATGCCCCAGGGGCATCACGATGAGTTAATATACCCACCCTGGGGTAAAAAAATCACGATCAATTCATTTGTACTGCAGAGCCCTTGTAAATTTTTTTACGCGCGAGGTGTCAGTGAGAGAGCTTGGAGTGCGATGGAGAGGTTACGGCGAGAGGAAGCGAGCAGACCAGATCCGAGAGTACCAGCGAGACCCCACGGATGGACCCTTCATGAGTGGTCTATCCCTTCTCTCTTAAATTACGCATTTAATGCTTTATAGGTCGTTTCTAGGGTAGGTAGGTGGGAAAAGATGCATGAATGTGTGTGCATGTGTCGAAAATACGGGACGCGTATGCGTACGTGTCGAAAAAGTAGCTACGTGTGGGCGTATTTGTTGAAAAATGGGTACGCACACGCATGGCCGTCGAAGGGGGAAAAGCAGGCATGCGTGCGCGCGCGTTGAACCAATCGCGTGGCGCTGGGGAAAATTTTGAATTTGACTGGGAATGGATGTGTACACGCGTGCGCACCTCTTGGGAGGGCGCGTAGGTATCACACTGGGCGCATTAGCATCCTGTGTGGCATACACAAGAAAAGTGGAAAAGGTAGGGGGTGCATACGCGTCGGTTAGGGCGCGTAGGCATCGAGAAGGCGTGTGTGCATCGAGAAGGGCATGCGTGCGTCAAAAGGGGTGCACATGCATCTAGAAGAAAATGAAACACACTTATAGCAATAAAATAGCAAAGTGCAAAGGAGAATAATTAGAATAATTTAGAAGAAAAAGGGAAATTAGTAAGTTCAAGGACTCTACAAACTATGTTTCCTTAGAAAGATAGCTAGAAATTAGATAAGTGCCTAACACTTGTTTTTGATCTTGCAGCGTAGATTACCCGTACTTCAGACGTGGGAGAGATATGGCCGCCTTGAGACGATAGTTTGAGGATGGAGATAGGAGTATTTTAGACATCCTCCTTTATGTCACAGGGTTAGCCTATGTGGTTGATACATGCCCAGATCACATTGGACCACGACCTTCTCACGGCCATAGCGCAGAGAGATGACACAGGGGAGAGCAAGTGCTTTTGGCTACCTACGGGGAGATTACATGTTAGAGGATGTCTCACAGCACATCATGCATGTTCCTATCGTTGGCCATCCCATTCAATATGTGAGTGACAGAGCAACGTTGGATGGATGCATAGCACAGTTGTTCTGGGTCCCGACGCTACCTCGCCGGGGATGACGGTGCGTTTATCATGGTGCATTGAGGACCTTTCTCTAGATCGGGTCGTGGTATACATGATGGCCTTTGTCAGTGGAGTTTTACTCCCTGACAAGACCGGTTCCTCATTCCCACTTGGACTACTTGGGGTTATTCTTGGATTGATACAGGGAGAGACTTATTGCTGGGGCTAGTGCATTCTGGCACATCTTTACTGGGATCTACATCTTATCACCTACTACCATTAAAAGATGGTAGGCCTGGCTAGGATCCTTATGATATGGGCCTGGGATCACATTGCTATCGGGCGCCCCTTAGGCATCTGAGAGTTTAGGCTCTAGAGGAGCCATCTACCATGGGTTGGGTCCCAGTCGGGGACGATGTTCGGCCCTACAGGGGCGATCCCTATCCCTATCGTCGAGAGCTCGATGACCTACAAGGCGGCCGTGGTATGGAGGCCATATCGACATTTCCAGTGGCAGAGGATGCCCGAGAGCTATCCATAGCTGGAGTAGAGCATTTTATCATGGGTAGCCACAACTATATGCGGGAGTTTTACAGGGTTGATAGATGTCAGTGACAGTTTGGCACCACACAGGATGTTCTGGGCCCGATATGTGGTATGCATGGAGGGCGCGTGAGTATTTTGACATGGGGCCGAGATAGCCTTTGACAGAGCCTGGGCCAGTTTTACACAGGTGGTACCTGTTGCATGGGTACCTTTGAGGTAGGTGTGAGATCCAGGGTGCACAATAGAGTACGCACCCTAGTACCTGGCGTGATTCCACACAGGCTGACCATTTCGAGGGCAACATATGAGGTAGGCGTGAGGCTCCCGGTGGGCCGCCTAGCGATGACGATGGCGCCAGAGGTGGTACTGATGATGATGATTCAGATGATGAGGGTGGCCCCGATGCGTAGCATCAAGTTAGAGGCAGGGCCCCACAGCCATAGGTACATAGGGTCCTAGGCCTATACCTAGACAGGTACACCAGGCCCCAGCTGGTCTGTTGCCTCTAGTAGGCATTCGGTGGATATGTGCCTTTTACAACAAATTTTACCATAACGGGGTCCACCTCCTCAAACCCCAGGGTGGTGGTGATGGACAAACTTGCTGCACTATTATAGCAGTAGTTATAGGTCGCGATAGTGGTACAACTTTAGGTGGTCGCAGAGAGAGATCAGGCCAGGGCACATAATCAGTTTTGACTACCGAGAGAGACCAAGCTAGGTCTCGAGTGCTACCGAAGGATAGTGGTAGGGCCGTATGACAGGGTCGTGGCATGATTACAGTGGCATCATAGGGCACTCAGTTAGTGGGTGCCTTAGGTCAAGCACAAAGCCAGTTACATAGCGTCATGGTTCAAGCATCACATGTGGGCGGTTGGAGGGACAGACTTATCTGATGGAGAGAGACCAGGCCCGTGCGAGTTACACAGTGTCACACTGGAGAGGGATCGAGAGGCCACCACTACTAGGAAGGTTGATGCTAATAGAGGTCGATTGATAGGTGAGCGTGATGTCACCCTATAGGCAGCCTTAGCCATAGGAGATGAGGATTTGATACGTGACACTATCAGGGCCATAGGCGAGGCTCTTTATTACAGGACAACCTAATTCCAGGTAGTTCCAGTAGTAGAGTGAGTGACGCCTTATGCCCAGCTTGATGTGAGCTGCACAGGCTCTAGATCATGGAGGTCGGCCAGTCGAAGATAAAGAGCCACCACACACGGAGTACAGTACACGGTAGAGGGTACACGTGGTGCCCTCATGGTTGGCGAGGTTCATCGAGGGGCGAGGCCCATCACAACCTCCATTATTCTGTCCTCCAAGACATGGTCCCAACAGCCCCGGTGAGGGCAAGAGTTGTGGCTGAGTCTCCTACTCATGCCATGATATATATGTATGTATTGGATGTATATGCCTCTTATGAAGGCGGGTTTTGACTATGTATAGATTCTTTAGATTCTTTTGCGGATGCCTCTTGATGAAGGCCTAATTTTGATTGATGTGGGTACCTTTGTTATGTACCACCATGCCTCTGTATGCAGGCTTAGTATTTGATCCCCCCTTTTATATGGCAGATGGACAGAGCATTTTGTATATACCGGACTTTGACATAGAGATTTTTATTATACATGTACCATATGGACACTTTCTTGTATATCTTGTCATGCAGTGATATATTGTCATGGTAATTATGTTTCATTGATGTTCATGTTGTATCTTTTCCTTTTCATGTATGTGACATACTTTCAGATGTAGAGATGTACATGTTTTTCTTTCATAGTGATGATATACTCGTGTATTTGATATCATGTGTTTTTGATTTATGAGATGTTTGATTTCATATGGCTAGTATTTTGGGATGATACTAGATGATATTGGTGCGGGGGATAGATTAGTGATCATGCGCAACCCCTCTTGCCCCCATTGATGATATGATATGTGATGATTAGCTTAGCATACATGCATGATGTAATACTTAGCATTTTTGTATATATGATGTAGTAAATGATGTGATAAATGTGATGAAATGATAGATGATAGATGTGATAACAAACAACTGTGCAAAAACAAACACACAAGCAAAAGTTAACAAAACTAAACAAATATACACATGCAACACAATGCAATGCAACTAAAATGAAGATTAATCTAACACTTTAATCTAAGCAAGTAAAAATGAAATCCACAGATGCACATAGCAATCAAAGAAATATACAACAATTAATTACAAGCATGAAAGTCCTAATAATGAACGTAATGCAACACACAATTAAACCTAACAAGATCTAATATAAGACAAGCAAAGAATCATTCAAAGAACAAACAACACAACAAGCTAAGTACATCAAAACTATACAAACCAACAACTAAAAGCAATCTAACTACCACTTTGTTTTTACGGGACAGCATTGACATATTTTCCAATGTTTTTGAGCTTATCACGAAGGATAAGATTTTAAGACTACGGTTTACGTTGTTGTCTAGGTTTCCCTAAGATAACGTTGTGAAACTAATGTAGCTGCATCCCTAAGAAGGGAAATTTTCTAGATGTTTAGGCTTTTGTGTACCCTTTTCAAATGTTTTTGTATTTTCAAGGTCATGTTTTGAAAGCAATGTACAAGCTTTAAAGAAACGTGGAATGCCCCCAACGTGATGTAGGAATATACAAAGGGTCAAATGCCATGTGTTAGCATACAATGAAGTGGAATGTGAATGTGCCCCCAGTGTGATGTGGGAATATACAAATAGGCCACATCCTTCACACAGATATAGCGTAAGTAAACCAGATCATAGGTCTTGCAAGGGAGCTTGAGGTCGGATCCCTAGACCTAGCTAGGGTACTACGGAATTTAGCAAGTGGCAAGAGTTACCCATCCTGTCGCAAGAGTGACTTGTGTACGAGAAACCTTCCTTGAGTGGAAACCAGTTTTCACAAAAGGACATGCCCACTGCGCCACAATTGCGTGGTTTTCACACGAGGACGACCTATTTTTTTTTCTTTACCTTTTTCTCAATTTTTTAAATTTTTTCTTGTTTTTTCTTTGTTTTCTAATTTTTAGTTTCTTATCTCAATATTCTAGCCACGCCTAAGCATAGAAGTGCTTGAGGTGAATGGTGTTCATGGGCTCTGGAATCTCTGCACCATCTGAATAAGCAAGTCTATATGCCCCTGATCCATATTTAACGGTCACCACATAGGGACCGAGCCAATTGGCTTCAAATTTACCTTTCTTTTCCCTATCTTTGGTGGTATTCTTGATTTTCTTTTAGTACAAGATCACCTACATCAAATTCCCTATGAATGATGTGTTTGTTGTATCCTCTGGATACTCTATTTTGATATACTTTAAGGTGATTAAGCGCTCTGATACGCCGTTCATCTAACAGTTCCAACTCTGCCAGGCGAGCAACTCTGTAGTCTTCATCTTTGTTGAGGTAGTCCCTGAGAGATATTCTCAGGGAGGGAAGCTCCACTTCCAAAGGTATGATGGCTTCAGTGCCATAGACAAGTGAATACGGGGTCACACTAGTAGGGGTGCAGATGGAGGTTCGATAAGCCCAGAGGGTGGGATGGATTTGCAAGTGCCAATTACGACCAATTTTACTGACCATTTTCTCCATAATGCACACAAGAGTTTTGTTTGTAGCCTTTGCTTTCCCATTACCTTGAGGGTAATAGGGGGTGGACCATTTAAGTTGGATATGAAAGCGTTGACACAAGGCTTTTACCGTCTTGTTTTTGAAAGATTTACCATTATTAGTGACAATGGCCAAGGGGATACCATAACGACATATAAGATGGTTCATGATAAACTTGGATATTTGTGCACCAGTGACATAGGTAAGAGGAACAACCTCCACCCATTTAGTGAAATACTCGGTGGTAGTTATGATGTGTGTATGACCATCTGATGAAGAAGGGTGGAGCTTCCCTATGAGATCTAAACCCCACTTTGAAAAAGGCCAAGGCGTTGCAATAGGCTGCAAAGCCTGTGCTGGTGCATGTATGAGATTACCGTACTTTTGACAAAGTTCACATTTCTTCACGAAGTTGCAGCAATCGGATTCCATGGTAGGCCAATAGTAGCCTACTCTCAACAATTTCTTAGCTAGCACCATGCCACTAGTGTGTGCCCCACAAATACCACTATGTACCTCTTTAATTACGTGAACCGAATCAGTAACATTTAGATAGCGAAGCAAGTTCCCGTCATAGCCATGATGATAAAGGGTGCCTCCTAGGAGGGTATAACGGGCTATGCGGTGAATAAGGGTTTTTTTTCTGAATGGGTAATGTCAGGTGGAAAAGTGCCATCTTGTAGGTATTGGAAGATAGGGTCGTACCAAGGGGATAAAGGACCAACAAATTCACATGCCAAACATGACTCCGACATATCATATGCTAGGTACCTGTAAATGTTCCACAAAGAAAGGCATCTTACTCTCTTTAGGTGGGATGTGCAAGAGAGAGCCGATGGTAGCCATGACATCCACATATCTATTATGAGATTTGGGTTTTTGTTCAAATATGACATGTGAAAAATATTCCTTCAGGGTTTCAACCAACTTCTTATAGGGAATAAGTTTTTCATCTTTAACCTTGTATTCATCATTGACCTGCTTAATGATGAGCTGAGAATCTCCAACAACTCACAGTTGTTTGATGTTCTAAGTGATAGCTAGCTTGAGGCTAGTAATGAGTGCCTCATACTCTGTAATGTTATTGGTACAAGGAAACCCCAACTGGAATGCCCTTGGTATAATATCTCCTGTGGGAGTAATAAGCACCACTCCTGCTCCGATCCATGAAAAGTAAATGATCCATTAAAATGGACCTGCCATTCCACGGATTCTTCGATATACATCATAGATGCATCTGGGAGATCCAGACACAAAGGCTCTGTTCCTGGTAAAGGTGCTTTTGCCAACTGATCTGCTAATACCTGTCCTTTTAAGGACTTCTGATTTACAAAATCTATCTCAAATTCACTCAAAAGAATGATCCAATTAGCCATTCGGCCTGTTAAGGCGGGTTTGGATAAGAGGTACTTAAGAGGGTCAACCTTGGAAATAAGTTTAGTTTTATTGTTAAGGAGGTAATGGCATAGTTTTTGAAATGTAAAAGATGACTGAGGCCTTTTCAATCTGTGGATAGTTCAATTCATAGGCAATCAATGTACGGCTAAGGTAATAAACAACTCTCTCCTTATGGTCAAGGTCATATTGGGCAAGCAGTGCACCAATAGCGAATTGGGTAGCAGAAATATATAAAAGGAGAGGCTCTCCAGGAGTAGGGGCATCAACACAGGTGGATTTACAAGGTACTGCTTGAGTAGAGAAAATTCCTTCTGACATTCGGGCCCCCACTTGAAAGCAACATCTTTCTTCAAAAGATGTGTAAACGGATGACATTTATCCACAAGCTAAGAAATAAAACGGCGAATAGCCTAGATCTTTCCTTGCAGACTTCTGAGTTGTTTAAGAGTGGTGGGTGGAGGCATGTCCATAATAGCAGTGACCTTGGTAGGATCCACTTCTATCCCTCTTTGTGATACTATGAATCCCAAGAGTTTTCTGATAATACACCGAAGACGCACTTCTTAGGATTAAGACAAACCTTGTAGTCCCTGAGGTGTTGAAAGATATGTTTAAGCACTTCTAGGTGCTCTTCTCTGCTCTTTGATTTAGCTAATATGTCATCCACATAGTCCTCCATAATATCATTCATCATATCATGAAAAATGACATTCATAGCATTGATAAGTAGCCTCGGCATTTTTGAGTCCGAATGACATGAGTTTGTAACAAAAGGTCCCCCATAGAGCGATGAAGGCCATTTTGTGCTGATCCTCCTTTATGATCCTTAATCTGATTATACCCGAGAAGCCATCCATTAAGGATAGCATCTCATAGCCAACGATAGAGTCTACGATCATATCTATGTTTGGAAAAGGAAAATCATCTTTAGGACATGCTTTATTGATGTCATGAAAGTCGGTATAGATCCTAATGCCAATGGGTTTATTTTGCAGATCGGAAATATATTGGAGATCCAATATGAGTAATCAATAGGTTTAATAAAATATGCAGCCAAGAGTTTCTCCAATTCTTCTTTGACAAGAAGTGCAACTGTAGGATGCATCTTCCCCGCTTTTGTTTAATGGGCTTAGCATGCGGGTGCATAACAAGGTTGTGCACAACTAGTGTTGGATCCAAGCCAGGCATATCTGAATATGTCCATGCGAAAATATCAACGTATTCTCTTAAGAGTTCCACAAAGGTTTTTGTTCCTGAGTTGAGAGCGAAGCCCCAACTTGATCATCCTGGGTAAATCCTCTGAACCAATGTTAACACTGATGGTTTCCTCAATGAGCATCTTAGATGCGTCCTCCATTCTGGTAGGATCAGGAGGGAGGGTGAGATCAACCTCCTGAGGTAGCTCTTTATCATCTTTAAATGGATAAGTTATTTTATCCACGTGCTTTTCATTTTGTTCTTCTATAAGTGTTTCAAAGAGTTTGTCACTGTGAGATTTCCATTTATTCTTTATACTAGGTTGCTCTGAAGTATTTTTACTTTTATTCACAACATTCTTATCCAAGCAACCACACATCTCTATGTCTTCTCCGAAGTATGCACATGTGTTTAACTGAATTTGGAATCCTTTCTTGTGGTCCCCAACAGGAAGAAAATCCCTGAGTCTCATGAATTTTGTGAATGCTTCATCATTCTCGAAGATATCAAGTGGTACGTAAAGTTGTTGGTCCCAATCTACAAGTTCAGGATAAACTAGGGTGACTTGATAATTGGTTGAAGGGATGGATTCAGATAGGGTAAGGATGGCTGACTCCGGGAATAGGTTCGTGGAAGCCAAATCTTTGTAGAGGCTACATTGGGAACTTGTATCGCTATTATCGCATTATACGAAACGTCCTCGCACTCAGAAAAGGTAGCATCAACCTCGACGGGTTGAGCATCCTGGGATTTTAACCCAAGACCGTGCTTGTCAGATTTGAAACAACGAGTAGGAATAGGTTCTAGATGGCCTTGTGTGTTGGCTCCGCATCCGTATCCTTTATAACCCATGACAAACATCATGCGGTGTCCTTTAGTATACTAAGGCACTTGATGGCATGAGGCCATGGTTCCTTCGACACCTTACTAATGGGATCCTCCAACATCTTTTCTTTGAGATAGGAGGCCACTATGAACAAATTTATCCAATGGTTTTGAACATGGTTCTCGTGTACTTTTGAACTGAAAATAGGGCTTACCCCATGTCCTAGGTGACACTGATAAGTCTGAAATTAATAATGCTTTTTCAAGAGTAAATGGCTCTCTGGGCCATATTTTGCTGATGTAGCCTCCCAAGATGTAAAAGGATTGACCAAAGAAGGGAAGTCTTGATTGTAAGGTGTGAGTGATTCTGAGTCCACCCGATTCTTCATAGCTTTTGTTTTAAGAGGGATGACAACATCCGTGGAAGGGCACTCATAGGCTACACGAGAGAAACTATGCAACACCCGACAGTGAGTGAACGACTCAGGATCACCCGAGATAGTGACTATACGCCCTTCATGGCACAACTTGATACACTGATGAAATGTTGAAGGGATAGCCTACATGGCATGAATCCATGGATGCCCCAAGAGCATGTTATATGGGAGATCTAAATCTAGGACATGGAAGGTCGTATCATGACAGGTTGGACCTACTTCCATGGGCACTATAATAGTACCTGTGGATTCTCTCTCCTCATTATCATATGTTGTGATGGTGATGGTCTTAGCTCCTAGATCCGTTTCTGAAAGGCCTAGCTACCTGACTAGCTTCAATGTGCATATGTTTAGACCAGATCCCCCGTCCACAAGCACTCTTTTAATCTTACGATGGGTAACGACCACTTCTAAATAGAGAGGCAAATTATGCTCAGGGTTATTACGTGGGATAGCGTTGCGATCAAAAAAGTGATATTATTAAGCGAGTTCAAGGTGGGCAACCATAGCTTGTAAGTGCGTGGGATCTACCTCAGTAGAGACTAGAATTTTGTAATGTTTTGTACAATATATCCTTGTGAGTAGTAGAGATTTTAAGGTCTAAAATGGATATTTTAGCTGGTGTTTTCTCTAGCTGGTCTAGTAAATTATATTGGCTTTGGGTAGTTGGTATTGGATCAGGTATGATTAAGTGAGCGCGTCGTGTTCCAACTGCACAACTCTTCTCGAGAATTCAGATTGTGTTTACTTGTTCATCAGGTGAATGGATGCAACCTATAAGGGAGTCAAATGGACTATTATTACTAGGGTAAACATACGCAACAGTGCGATAGTCATTAGAGGCCTGCTCGTGATCTAGTTTCCTTTTCTTCTTATCCGTGTGATTGGGAAAAGGTTCTTTGTATATACCCATTTTTTCATTAGGACCCTGTCCTAAATCAGGAGGTGATTCTATGACAATCTTGCCCTCTTCAATGAGGTCTTGTATGAAGTGTTTCAGCCGTAGACATCTATTTGTTTTGTGTCCTTTGACACGATGGAAGTCACAGTATTCATGGTCTTTATACTAACCGAGTTTTGGAGCATTTTTCGGGAATGGAAATACTGTGGTACTTGGGTGGTCTACCATTTTAGCATCATCTAATTATTTCAATACAACATCGAGGTTCACTCAACGTTGTGAACGTACATTTTGTAGGTGCCTTGGGATGAGGTCCTTACTAAAGCTTCAAAATCGGACCTGTCTACATAGCTTAGACTCTTTTGGAGTCAGTAATTCCATCACCAATGATGTGCTTGTTCTTATTAAAGAACTTAGGTTTGTCTATAGACTTGGCCTCATGTTTGTCTTTGACAAAGGGTTTAAGTGTTCCTTTGGTAATAACAACCTTTTCAATTTGGATACCTTTTCTATAACTTCCTGAAGTTAGATCCATAATGCATCTGAAGATGGAAGGCTATCTCTGAGTTCAAATTAAAAACAAAAATGCTCACTAATTGTTTTTTAGGTAAAGCACAAGGGAAGCGACTAGCCAACGCTCTCCATCGTTGTAAGAAACCCGTGAAGGTCTCATTAGGTTTTTGCTTTGCATTGCAAAGGTCATTCATCGTGATATCATTTTCAATATTGAAAGAATAGTGTCACACAAATTTTTCTACTAGTGCAGCCACGTCGTTATAGATCCTTTAGGTATGCTACAGAACCATTCAATCACCAAAGCTCCCAAACTATGGGGAAAGAGTCGTATTAGAAAATTATCATTGTAGGCGACCTCTTGACAAGCCATGTAAAAGTCTTTGATGTGATCGTGGGGATCACCTTTTCCTTTGTACTTGTCAAGCTTTGGGATAGTGAAATGTTTAGGAAAGGGCTACAGTAGCATGTCTTTATCGAAGGGATAAGGACATAGTTCTTCATAGAGATACTTTCTATTTTGGCCTATATTTCCTGTTGTAATGTTGTGATCGTATCTTTCATAGATTTCAATTCATCCTGAATGAGTTGCTCCTTAGTAGGTGATATTGACCTTTGAGCCTGAGTTGCCTTAAAGGTATAGTCTGTATGCGGATCAAATTGAAACTCATTAAGTTTATTTTTGTCTTTGTCTTTACCTATGTTTCTTTTTGAAGCACCTAGGTTGCTAATTTCTGACTCAACTTCAAGATCTATTTTTGGAGGGTCTCCTCCTCAACTAGGGGATCCTCTTCTTCATCGAATTTCAGAGGAGGGGAGGCCTTCCGCTCAGTTTTGACTTTACGCAAAGCCTTAAAGTGAGGTTTACGTGATGTTTCACCTTCAACAATGAGTAGCCTTATGTTTCCCAGAAGTGGATGCATATCCCACATCGAAAGGATTATCTATGTCTAAGATGAATCTTCACTCTCCTAAGTTAGGGTCAATGACCTTTGTTTCTTCTTCACGCTCATGTAGAAGTTTAGCTCCTAATGCCAAGACTCTCATGAGTACTTGATCTTTGTTATAATATAAGAGCTCGTCAAATCTGTTTAGGTCTAACCTTTGTTGTTCTCCGAAGAGTCCGACTCTTCTCCACTATGATCGATTAACGTCTCCGTATCTTTGACTTGAGAGAAGAGTGGTCCTAAATTGTTCCCACTAAAGGGGAAACCATCGAAAGGATTAGCTCCTGCATTAAGCTCACTGGATTTTGTTGCCATTTTGAAAAGTCTAGGCATTACTAGCCGATACTCAGATGCAACACTATGTTTACTAGTTTTCAAAGGATACCGATATGGACAGATGAAAATGTACCACTTACCTAAGTTGCGTTATGTCAAATCTATACTTAAAAGACCAAGATGAATGACAATGTTGTACCAGATATGTGGGCCAAAGTTAGAAATCTAACAAGGCTTGAATATCAACACAATATTGACAAAGTCCTCTAACAAGGTATACCTAGAACTGACTCAAGTACTGACAACAAGCCAAGTGTATTAAAAAGTGGAAGTCGCAATTAGATATAGTGTAACAATGCTATCAAGCTATCTCAACCAAGCAAGCAAGGCGTCGATATCAAGACAACATCATGACAATATATATAATGCGTTATCAACACTCGTCAAAAAACCTAGATGACGTCAGAACTAAAACCAAGTAGAAGGTATAACAAGAAGTCTGCGATGATGCGAGCAACATAACCGCGTAATAGAGGGATTCATACTACGTGCCCAAAGAATGGGAGATGCAATGTAAATGCCAATACTAAACGACTAAAATGCAAGCAAAAGTTGACAAACTAGGGAGAGACAGAATGACACAACCGACCTGTAACAATGACGAAGATCCTGAAGTCAAGATCGTAGGACTGCCAATGACGTGAAAATGTACCCACCTGCTTTAGTCATTTAACACCCCAGCTGCAAACATGGATGAGTGTAAATGTACAAAAAAGCAACTAGCACTATCTCTGACACGATATGTAAAGTATGCCTCTGTTTGACTTCCAACATGGAAAGTATGAATGCATGGGTGTAGATCAAGAATATGTGAAAATAAACTTAGTTTCAATTTGGGCAGAGCTTCACCTCATTTGAAAATGAGAAGGAAGCTAAGCTAAGTAATACATTTGTCTAAATTCATGATGAAAAACACTTAGATCCAACTTAGAATGGGTTCGACAAACAAGGTGTTGAATCCAAACAAGTTATCACCTCGTGATGGCAAATGACGCGAATGGACTAGTAAAGTTGGCCTCCAGACAAAATGGTTTCCTTAATAAGTTCTCTCAACTAGGTGTTACAAGGTTGTCTTAAGCGAGCGCGATTTACCCAAAAATTCACACTGACTAGTTTGGGAGTATCTCGGCTTTACTTTACCCCCTTCAAGAACAAAGTAGGCAACTAGTGCATCTACGTGTACTATCACTGGGGTCGCCACACGGACAACTAGTAACGCTATCTCACAAGGTGTACTAGTCAAGTGGGTAAGCGAGGCGCTTCCCGTTTCATCCACGAGGTTACTCAGTGGTGGACTACTTTGGGGTTCCTGGAACCACCCCCATTGTTATAGCTTAAGGCGTTATGCCAAAGGGGTTACGTTCTAGTTAAGCGGAGAGGGACTTACCCTTTTCTCGAAACCTGCAATACAGTGTGTTGAATATGGTGTTTTTTTATCTTTTTAATTTTTAATGTGGTTTCAAAAGTGGCACACCATTTGGCAATCTGCAAACACATGTGTATTAGAAGTTTTCACTTCGTTCTTAACACCTTTCTTTGACCAACATTAGGTCCTGTAGACAACAAGTTGGTTAGTAGTTTTCTCGTTTGCCGATTGAGGTAAAAGAGAACTCACACTTGCTTTTGATTCCTAAGATCACCCGAAAGCGCGAAGGAAGAGCATACGCAAAGTGGAAATCCTACTAAAAGCACATAAAAATGTTACTTTATCCTTTAAAGAGCAAGTGTTTTTAACATGTAAAATAGGTTTTGTGCAAGTGCTTTTGATCTCCAAGATCACTTTGGAAAGTGCAAGGAGAGAGCATACACACGTTTCACAAATCCTAATTTAAGCTAAGGAATGAAAAACACTTAATCATGCAAACTGAAATTTTAAAGAGATAGCCCTATTTTTAAACCTGTCAACCTTTAGAAACCTGCATCAAAAATGTCAGAGAAACAGCTAAAACAGACTGTATTTTTTTAAATTTTGACAGTAACACCTACGCGCCCAAACCGACATGTACGTGCCCCAACCGGGTACACACCTATACCAACACCTACATGGGTCTATTAAAATAAAAATAGTCACCAACACCTACGTGCCCTAATCGTGCAGTGCGTTAGGGTTTCAACGTGAGCACACTCTTACCGACGGATACACGACCCAAGTAAAAAGAAGCCTAATTTTTTTTTACGGTTGTATTAATTACACGAGGCGTGTGCAGAGAGAGAGGAGACGCGAGCAGGACCAACGAAGGCGTAGGCAGAGGACACCCGATGGAGTACGTGACATTTCCGATGGAGACGCGCGTATATCAACACGTACACGCCACCTCAAAACACCTACGCGTGCCCTGTGAAAAACCTGCAAAACACACAAATTTTCAAAATTTTAAGAGCAAACAGGTTATTGGTTAGTCAAAGCTTCCTATTTCTATGTTAAACCCACAAATGCATGTAAATAGAGTTCATTAATCCAAGGTTTAAAACAGAAATGAGGAAATAACAAGTGATTTAAACTAAAAAGCTTAAAAATAACTTTGAAAAACCTAAATGACCTCCATTAATGGAGGATGGACATAAGAGTCCCACCAGGCGTGCCAAATGTGTTCAAAGAAAAGTTGTAGAAAGCCATGAATTTTGGGGTAAGAATTCCTAAAGAATCCCCAAAGGCTTCAAGCAACAAATCAGTGGACCATCCGATAAGAAATGAGCAAGATTTTCTAACTAGCATACATTATGAAGTAAACACTCAAATTTAAGCTAATTAAAACTACCTCTATTCTTTGAAAGCTTAAAATAATGAACCTAGTAAGCCCTAAGCAATCAATTTTAATGATTAAGAGAAAGAGATCTCCCCATTATAGGCCTTTAAGCCAATGGTTCTTCTCCTTTACCCTATAAATTGGATTAGCAATACAAAAAATGAAGTGAATAGCTCAATATCTAAACTAGAAATGAAATCTAGAACCTAGATGCAAAATTCTATAATCTATGCTTAGGAAGAAGGGAGGAATTCTTGAAAATGAGAGAGGGGGTCTAGCCCTATATATAGTTTTCCATTTGGGAAAAGGGAAACTTGAGTGCATGTGGGACAAACACTAAATTCCAAAAAACACTTTTAGCAAGTCAAAGCTTACTTTGACTAGGTTTAGGGAGTGACAAACCATGTTTAAGCTTAGTTAAACATGTTTAGGAGGTGATTAGGGTTTGGAGAGAGTTTTGAAGGTCAGATCAATCCAATGGAATGGATTGATAGGCCAAGAAGGTGGTAGAAGTGGACTGGAAGAAAGTAAGAAGCTAATGTAGTTAGAACGAAGCTATTATAGCTTGTTTAAATGGTTTACAAGAGGAAAAACGACAAAAGGGATGTCGTAGGAAGAAAGTTAGATAGGTCGAACCAGCGGTGTATCGTTGGTTTACAGGGAGAAGCACAACTAGCGTAATATTAATCATAATAGTACATTGGCCAAACTATAGGTGTCTACGGATACCTCTGAATGATTTTTCAATGGTTGTTGATGTTAATAATTTCATATGATTATTAGTTTTGGATCTGGATGATGGTATTGTTGGTGTTTCTACAATTTTCTTAATATGATCACTACTCGGTTTTACGGTGGTTTCTTTGATTACAGGTTGAAGACTCGATCTGGGTATTATAAAAACCTTTGAAGAAATAGTCGATTCCAACCCCGTAGTTGGTCTTAATGTTCGGGGTAGATAACTAGAACCATTATCACTTAAGATATGTTGTAAATATCGAGATTAGGGCTATGTCTCGTAAAGCTGGGTTTTGATTAAAAAAGGGGGTTTTAAACCAATTTGGGGTTATGGGATTTGATTTTTGAATTCTTTAATTTTTAGGACATGGTGACCTATAATTGAGTTCATGATCTTTTCTTCTAAACACAACTCAAGGTTTAAAAGCTTGGTGGAAATCGCCGAGTTGAGACCGTGTACAAATTTTTGACCGTGGTGTTGTCATTGTAAATAAGCTTGAAAATCAAACCCAAATTGCATATTCAAACCTATGATGTCCAACATTCTTGAAAAGGGCTTAGGCTGTTTGAAATGTTTCCTTTGTTATAAATCAGTATGCTTGTGCGGAGGTTGAAGATTCTTCTCCTTCGTTTGATTTTAATTAATAAGGAACAAATCATTAGGTTCCTATCAAAGAATAGAATTTATTATTAGCTCCGCACTTTGAGTTCCCTCCATCCATAATTATGACCTTGGTTGGATGTTAATGATGCTTTGATATGAAGCTATGTTTTATATATCGATACTCCTATGAGTTTAGTGATTGGTAAATAGCGAAGTTGAAATTATTATTATTATTAACAATGATGTAGGGTGGAAATATGGAGAATTCATTAACGTAGTTAAGATGAAGTCGAGTTTTATGCTTGTAGTATAGGGTGATTGTTGTATGGAAAATAGAACCTTAATTTTATACCTTAACATAG
The DNA here is from genome assembly GCA_018340775.1 of Taxus wallichiana var. yunnanensis. Lineage (NCBI taxonomy): Eukaryota > Viridiplantae > Streptophyta > Pinopsida > Cupressales > Taxaceae > Taxus > Taxus wallichiana. The sequence goes on from CM031239.1 coordinate 489,311,000, forward strand.
AACTATTAGGAAAATAGTGGAAGGTTCTCTAGAATAGAAAAGTTAGAAGGGCAATTTTATAAGATAATAAAAGTGGTTGAGTTGTTATTAGATAATGATATCTATAGGAGGAATACATAAACTAGACAATCAAATCGGATTATTGTATGACCCTCGGATGAAACGTTTCTTCTATTTAGCGGTTAGAACATATATAGAATGTTCTATTAATTTGACATGAGGTAATTTGAAGTGTGTAGATGTTCTTTAATAATTGTTGACAAAATGTATGGAAATGTTTTAATATTATGACTTAAGATTTATGTTCAAGTAATAATAAAGATGACTTGATGTATGAAAAGGTTCATTAGCCCTTAATGACAACAACTTTTGATTTAATAGATCATTTCATTATTGAATCATAAGTATATATTGTAAGTTAATTCAATCAGTAGGTGTCTAATTTTATTCATATGATATAATTGGAAAAAGGGATGTTTAAACCATGTCAGTTCTTACAAATGGCCATGTTAAAATTATCATTTTCAGATTTACATGTTTATAAAGAAGCATGAAATGGAAAAAGATTGGTATATGATTCCTTGAGATTATTTATATATTGTTTTGTGAAAATGTAATAAATAAACATGTATTGCTTTACAAGCAAAAGTATTTGCTTTGCATAAAGATTTAAGGAATTATGAAGCCTTTTGTACTTGTAATTAATCGCAATGACATTATGTATTGTAAATGATGTTTTTACCTCCATGACATAATTATTTGATGTTGTTTTTACAACATACTTAGTTTTTTATGAAATGTTATAATACCAAAATTACGACAAATTATAATGTAAAATTTGCTAGTATAATTGATGATTATTGTTATCTTTATGATTGATTATTGTTGTATGTTAAGACGGAACATTATTATTATAACAAATACAACAATGTTGTTATGATGCATTTACAAATTTATTCAACATAATGAAAAACTTACCAATGCTTAAAAATATAAGTGAATGCAGATTAATCATATGTTTCACGATTAACCATGTGAATGAAACAAAAAATTAATGTTGTAATGATGTGAAGAAACAATCATAACGTATGATAACTAAGCTGCAACGTTATGATCATTTATTATATAAGACATAATATATTGAATGTACCATTCATTTCATGAATGGATAACTATGAGTTCTTTTAGGCTACATCTAGGTGTCGTGAAGCAATACGACAATAGTCGGTAGAGCCAACTTGGAATGGCTACGGGGAGGGTTATAGAGTATGATGAAGTAAGTTATAACGAATATGTAACCTTTCCCATAGGTATTCCAATATGGTTCAATCGATATACTATCATTGGGCTTAACACGACTTAATTGTTGCATGCTTGTAAACTGAGTTAGATAACTTAATAGCTGTTAATTGCTAGCATGAAATCGCATGACATGACACTCATGTTTTACAAGTCATACCCATACTAGTTCAAGATGGCTACAAATAAGGGAAGAATGCGTAATGACTTAGGTCATTATGTGATTATACCTTACTCTGTAATGATCCCAAAGTGGTGCGGGCATGAGCCACACCACCCGGATGATGAGTTGTGTTAACTATAGTTTGGTGTGTGAATTTAGTAACTAATTACGCGTTTAATTAAGATGTTTAACCATGAAACTAATAACTTAAACAACAAAAATGAATCCTAATGAATATGACTGGAACTAATGTGAGGTGAAGGGAAGATAGGTTCCAAAGGATTATGTGCAATCTTGGAATCTGACTTGCTAGTGCAATGCCAAACAACTATGGCCATAGTAATGCATATAACTAGATGCATTGTCTATTCACCAAGTATTTTTGCTACAGTGTCAAGATTTGGATGATGGTTCTTTATAGTACCCTTTAGAAGGACGCTAAGAAGACATCACAAGTTCTCTCAGCCTATAATAAGGTTTAACCAAATGATACACTAGGTGTATTGGCTTGTAATGAGTGTTTTATGGGGATCGGGTAGGAGCCGAGAACACTTGTAGTTACACATGGTTATCATAGATTATCTAATTATAATTCTAAACATTAATTAATCTTGGTTTAAATTAGTTGTTTACGTAAATGATGCTTTCAATTCAACGTAAAAGAAGTTAAGAGATGGTAATCTCTTGTATGTTGATTTAAACTATTACATGTTTAATTGATGCAATTAAGCGTATTAAATGAGTTAGTAAAAAAATCTCTAGTTACGATGAAGTAAAGGAGGTGTTAAAGTAGGAGGACCCTTGGGAATTTATTTTTACTAGGTTTGCATCACATTCCACATATTTAAGACTATTGGGCCAATTGTATGGATTATTTTGATGTCGGGAGGCAAGACTACAAGGACGATGGTTATAGATCAGATGAGGGATTTCAATTTTGAATGGTTTGGAGAAGGAATGAATGATGATGGATCCAATCTATTTGATCTCAAGTAACAAGAAGTGAAATCATATCCTCTTTCCCTACTTCCGTGGAACATCCAAGAATCGATGACATCAAAGAAATAACCATAGTGGTGATTCATAGATAAAAGGATTGGTTTAAGTAGAAGAAGACCTCTTTCATTGAATACGGTGGTTTATTGGATCCATTCAAGAAAGAGTCTCTCACTTCTTCTCTAAGAGCACTGACAGCGGGGGTCATAAAATCTTCTTATTCAAAATAATATTCTAAGAGGAATCTTGTAGAAGTTGAGTGCACTTTGAAATTTATCCCTGTGAGGATTGAAAAAGGAAAAGGTCAGAGAAAATCCTATTGATCCATTTGAGCTAGGAGAAATTAACCCATCTCAATATCCTAATCACAAGTGTTTCCTTGAAGGAAGCTAAGTCATCCCATCTTGATCAAGCTTTGTTCTATATCAAGCACTCGAGAGTTCCTTCCTACCTGATTTTGTGTCTACATTGGTGAGAATTTCCCATGGGTAAAAGAGTTACTTGGAGGAGAATCAAGAATGGTGCAACAAGAATCAACACCTAACATTGAGGCCATCTCAAAGTACATCAAAACCAAGCGCACTAAGAAAGCTTAGACAACTTCATGTTTCTTCACCAACTTCTTGATCTATATATGTGGAAGTTTCACATCCTAAAGTGATCAAACCCATGGGAGAGATGACATCATCTAATTATGAGATGACTAGGATCTCCTTGGGGTAGGCCACACATGAGGGAGATGTGCATTTTTTCAAAGAGTCCACAACTCGATTTCTTGCAAGAAATGAAGAGAATAAGCAGACTATGGAATAATTTGAGGAACATGTGAGAACTAATAAGAAATCGAGAGAGATCCAAACACAAATTTTATAGAGACAACAATATGATAATAACCCACACTATATTATTCTACTGCTATTATAATGGCTATGAGATAGCCAAACCAATATCCAAACCACCTCCTAATAAATAGGGAGGTGTTACTACAAATAACTTAGAATACTATTCACGGGTATAACAAAATACTAAATACAAAAATATATTATGAGTTGTAAAATTATGAATCATATTATATTACAAAACATAATTCAACCAAAAATTAATGGAGCACTAATCAAATATATTTTCCTAACATTCCCCCTTAATGCAAACATGGGAAGAAAACACATATGAAGAATTGGAAACAAAATTGTATGCCTCTGCATACTTTTAGGTCTGCATATTGCTAGCTTAGATCTTACCATTTGGATCTTTCCGCTTCATCACAATGAATCCCATACTATATGATCACACTTCCAATGATTCACCTACATATGCAAACTCAGCGGTTCTCACTTTCACTTCCCTTTGAATGCTAGATTTCACTGGTCGATCGATGTTAGAAGTACAAAAGTCGAAGAATCTCTATAGTAAGAGGATCACTCTAGTTCATCTGCCCTCCTATATAAATATTCTCGATTCGATTACACATTCTCCTCATTTCAATCATAACATGAGAAGGAAACCACACACCACACAATTGAAATAACATATAAAAAGGTGTCACCAATGTTGTATGCGACCCTATCATTGGTGACTAACGAGAGGCCCCGATTTCCCTCCTTCCTCCGTTTCCTTTGACCTCCAATCATCACTAATTTTTTATGAGATATGGCTTTGAAGATCATTTTACAATTAGGGATGTCGGTTACCACCGAAAATGTGTCTATGAGGTAATTCTTTTATTTTTACAATTTTGACACTTGACAATGTCACAATTTTTTTAATTTTTAATTTTTAATTTATTTTTACACCTAAGTGATAAACATATAAAAGTCATAAATAATTACTTTTAAAAAATTAAAAAATACCCTACGTGACATGAAACATAAAGATCACCTTTTTTTTATATAAAAAAACTTAAGAAGGTGAGAATTTTTAGAAACCAACTTCCTACTTGGTAATGAGCTCGTTTTGACAAGACAAATGGATGAGATGACTATTCAAAGAAGGGATGTGGAGGCTTGAAAACAACAAGATGCTCAAATTAGAGTTCTTGTGAATCCCATGGTCAGTGTATGCCAAGAGCGGATTTGGGAGGCTGTTGTGTGAGATTAAATTTGGAGAGTGGAAATTTTGTAAATAGGAATCATAAATGATATGACAAATAAACATACCAAATCCACATATCTGTCCGAGGTTCTTGTGGAGGCATCATGTAGAGAGGAGAAGGCTATGCAATAAGTTTCAATCTTTGAGATAACTCGTGATCGGATCTATAACTAGGTGGAAGCAAATATACTAACCTTGGGCTAGCATGCGAACAAATATGTTAGTAGATTTGAAAATACCTTGTTTATGGATTGGGCTAGATCCCAAAAAACAATATTGAATCTTCACAAGTTCTAGGAAATCCATGGATTCACAAGCATGCACTGAACAAGAGGTTCAAGCCTTGTGAAGAGGTGACAGTTCCCTGATTTCTTGAAAAACCTTGTATTCGGTCCTGTGGAGAAGAGAAACAATATAAACAAATATTGGTTTGCCAAATCCACAAATGAGGTGCCCTTTCATTAGACCACGTTTAGTATTGAAGGAGCATACATAGATATCTGACCACCACTACCAACAAATTCAAGGAGCTTATGTAAGGAAATGAATAAATAAATACCCTGAGCCACGAGAATAGTGCACTTGTAGAATAGATATCTCCTTTTTGAAAGAACGTTCCTCAATATAATTGTGAATCTCCTTCAAAAGTTTGACAGAGTAAGTGTCGTCACCTACAAATCAATGAATTGATTTCTCATATACGTGACAACAAAGAATAGAGATTACCCCTTCTAAATAAATTTCTTACTCCATCACATGAATAGAAATATTATAGCTCTGATACAAGTGATAGGAAATCAGAGAGAGCCGAACACAGATTTTACAGAGACAACAATATAATAATAACCCACACTATATTATTTCTACTACTATTACAATGGCTATTATATAGCCAAACCAATATCAAACCACCTCCTAATAAATAGGGAGGTGTTACAACAAATAACCTAGAATACTATTCATGGGTGTAACAAAATACCGAATACAACAATATATTATGAGTTGTAATATTACGACTAATAATATATTACAAAACATAATTCAACCAAACATTAATGGAGCACTAATCAAATATATTTTCGTAACATTGAAAACCTTGACTACTTATGTGTTGTCATTCCTGGAGCTCAATGTGACACCTCTTTCTCTAGTTTGATATATATCTCCTATCATTAGCTTTGATCTACAAGTGATCAAGAGAGCTTAAGGGTACACTATACAAGGGATAGCCAATGATAAATGGGTGGAGAAGATCCTTGAAAAAGGGAATGTATTATTGCCTAATATTATCTCTCTATTCAAATTTTCCCTAGCCACTTTTTCCAAGGTGAAAATGAAAAAAATGAGGTCAAGAAAGAAAGATCCCATTGGGATAGTGTTTTCCCATTGGTATATGAGATGAGTTATCTTGATTCTCACTCCTTGGTGAGCAAGAATGTGTTAGCATCTATCTTTGATAATTTATCTCTTATGTGTTCATGCACAATGAGTGCTATGTGTGATATGATAAATTATGTTATTAGAAAAATTGAGTCTTGTGAGGAGTATGCATCGAAAATATTGGAAGATGTCAAATAAAGTGTGCATAAACTAGGATCACTTACTGTATGCATGATAAATAAGATAAGCTAATGAATAGAAACTAACACCAAGTAGTTTTAATAACTTAGCTAATCTAACAAACACCATGATAAAGCCATTAAAAGGAGAAGCCAATCTAATGCATCTAAAATTAAAAACATGAAATGTTAAACCATCCTCGATGTTTTGATGGGAATTGGATTGTAGACACCTCCTTTAGTGAGCCAGTAACCTTATAAGGTAAGGGGTAGGGTTCTTTATATAGTTTTCCAAATTGGAGAAACTATCATCCTCATGAATGTGGGATAAAATAAATTTATGGATTAGTAAGTGCTAAATAGATTTAGAAATGGTTAAGTATGATTAGGGAGGTTAATTATATTTTCCAACTTAAGTGAGTTGGGTGTGATTTAAATTAATCAATTAGATTGATTAATAGACCAAGTTAGGCTTGTAAAAGCCAATTGGAGAGAAGTTGATGGATTTTGAATGATCAGAGAGGGGGAATGACCCAATAGGAGGGTAAATTCTCATTTAGAGGATTAATTAATCAATATTGGATAATTAATTAATTAATTAGAATAGGATTATAACTAACAAAGTAGTGTTAATTTACATCTAGAATGAAGGGGAGACTAGTTAATTAACGAAAGTGTCGTTAATTGACCAAGATGGAGGGAATGTTAGCTAATTAATTAGAGAAAGACACTAATTATAACCAAATGATAGAAAATAGGATAAGAAGTGCAATTTTAGTGTTAAAATTGCATAGCTAGATTTAGGTGTCTACATTTTCCCCTCTTTGATGTGGTGTAGTGCAAAGCAATGCCACTTCAAAGATAGTAGACAATTATAGAAAATTAAATTGAATAGAAGAAAAATTAGTAGGATGGAGGATGCCCCTCAAGTGTCGATGGGTGATAGAAGAGGTCGATGGATGCTGAAAAAAAGAAGAGAAAAGATCACAACAAAATAAATACACTAGTAATGATGAGGGATTCAATTGACCGGGCTAGTTATCCATTGTTCAAATAAATTGATTAGAAAGAAATCCCAGGATTCTTCATGTGGAAGAAACAAGGGAGGGTGGGGGTAAGAAAATGATCCCTATTACCCCATATTGTATGAAAGAAAGTGAAGATAAGACAAGAAATTGGGGATGGGAAGATCATGAATGTAATAATGTACCATGGCTGAGAATATATCTTTTATTTGATATAAGCACACAAAAAAGGTAAATGACATGAAAATCCATAATACTGATTTTTGTTCCATGTTAAAGGACTGACTCAAATCAATATACATAAGCAATGCAATACGAGAAAGTAAACAAGTAGGAAAGCAAATAAACAAATAATACATATAAAATTAAACAAGTAATGCGCAAGAAAGTTGTACCAATGTTTTGTTATCCAACTTTAGTTCCCAAGTGTTCAAGTTATACGACATGGGTTAAAATGATGCCCAAGAAAGGATACATGTAAGGGAATAGATGGAGGACAAAAAAGTCCCATGAAAAATCAATGTGCACTATGAAACTTCCCCGAGAAAACATATATAGGCAAGGGAAGACATACATAGTAAGAAAATAACTTTGTTAGTGAAGGAAGATCATAAGATGATCCACATGTCATGTGCTAGAACAAGCAAACACTAAAGTAGGATGTTTTGTAGTATAGTTTCCAATGTTTAGTGTTTTTGATTTTTTCATTGTTTTTTGGATTTTGTTTTTTTGAATGTTTAGGATTTTCAAGGGTTTTGTGAATGTTTTTGGATTTTGAAGGTTTTCTAAAACTATGTACAAGAAGAACCAAGCACCAAGATCCCCCAAAGTGATAGGTGAGACTATACAAGGGTGAATCCATGCACATATATACAAGAAGAGGATCAACTAGATCAAGGCCAAGAGGAACAGGTTCAACAATAGAACACACAAAAAAATAAATGGGGAAGCTAGGAAGAAGTGACCATGCCCCAAAGATGAGGTGCTTGCGAAAAACAAAATCCTCCTATATGGCACGGACTGAGTTTTTCACCAAAGGACATGCCAAAGTGCCACAATTGCGTGGTTTTCACACTTGGATGAATTGATTTCTCTTTACTTTTTTGATTTTTTTGATTTTTTGATAGGTCTTCATGCTTAGGCATAGAAGTGTTTGAGATGCATGGCATTCATGGATCCTAAAGTTCATCACCATTAGGATAGGCAAGTTTATAAATATTAGAACCAAATTTAGCCACCACAATGTATGGCCCTAACTAGTTAAGTTCAAACTTGCCTTTCTTTTCATTCTCTTTAGTAGTTTTGAAATGATTCTCCTTAAAAAAGGTATCCCACCTCAAATTCATGAGGTATGATGAATTTTTGTAGCTCTTACACAACTTGATTATGATACACTTTGAGATGATCAAGGCATGAGGCATTTTTCATCAAATAGTTCCATCTCTCTAGCCTAGCCACTCTATAGTCCTCATCATTATCTAGATAATTTGTAAGAGATTCTCAAATAAGGAAGCTCGATATCAAGGGGTATAATGGCTTGATGCTCAAATACAAGGAATAGGGGTTGCACATGTAGGTGTGTGGATAGAATTTTTGTAATCCTAGAGAAGGATGGATTTGAAGATGCCAATTACGGTTGGTTTTACCAACCATTTTCTCCATGATCGAACAAGAGTCTTATTCGAGGCTTCAACTTGTCCATTACCTTGAGGGTAATAAGGGTAGACCATTTCTGGTGGATTTTAAAGCATTGGCACAATGCCTTCACTTGTTTGTTTTTGAAGGATTTTCCATTGTTAGATACAATGGTAGAAGGGATACCATAATAAATGATATGGTTCATGATGAACTTGGATATCTGAACACCAGTAACATAGGTGAGAGGAACAACCTCCACCCATTTGGTAAAGTATTCAGTGGTAGTGATAATATGCTTATGGCCATCGAGGAAGTTGGTGTGAGCTTCCTATGAGATCGAGTCCCCATTTTGAAAATGGCCATGGTGTCGTGATAGGTTGCAAAGATTGTGATGGAGCATGTATTAGGTTACCATGTTTTGACATAGATGAACATTTTTTACATAGCGATAGTAATTTGTCTCCATAGTAGGCCAATAGTATCCTATATGCACAAAATATTTTGTGAGGACCATGCCACTAGTATGAGCACCATAGATGCCTTCATGCACCTCTTTGATTTCTTGGATAGACTCTTCCAAATTTAGACAACGTAACAGAGTCCCATTGTACCTTAATGATAGAGAGTGCCCCCAAGTAGGGTATAATAGGCTATTCGTTAGATAAGGGTTCATTTTTGGAATGGGAAATGTTGGGAGGGAAGGTACCATCTTGTAAGTAATTAAATATATCAAGGTACTAGGGGAAAAGGGACCAAAAACTTCACATACCAAACATGATTATGACATGTCATATGCAGGTATTGTCAAATGATCAATAAGGAACTGAAAGTCCCTAGTATCTGGAGATAGTCATAGAAATGATCCAATGGTAGCCATGGCATCCGTTGAATGGTTATGTGCTCTTGGGACCTGTTGAAAGGTGATTTGCACAAAGTATTCCTTTAGAGTGTCTACCATCCATTTATATGGGATGATATTCTCATCCTTGACCTTATACTCATCATTCACCTATTTGATGATTAGTTGGGAGTCACCTATAACCTTAACTTGTCTGATATTCCATCTTATAGTGACTTTCAATCCTAATGAGGTTCATACTCAACTATATTGTTGGTACATGGGAAACCAAGTTTGAAATCTTGAGGAATAAGATCACTGGGGGTGATAAGAACAACACCTCCCATGAGCCATTAAATGTGAATGACCCATCAAAGTATATATTCCATGTGGAATATTCTTCAATATATAAACAAAAAATTTAGCGGAAGATCCAAAATCAATGGTTCAATTTTTTTGTAGAGAGATTTCAACTAGTTGATAATGAGACACTTGTCCTTTAACTACTTTTTGAATTGACATACTCAATATCAAATTCACTAAGCAAGATGATCCAATTGGCCATCCTCAAGTAAGTGCAAGTTTAGATAAAAGGTATTTGAGTGGGTCAAATTTGGATATTAGCTTGGTTTTATTATTCACAAGGTAGTGGAATTTTTTTGAAAGGAAAAAAAATGACTAAGCAAGCTTTTTCAATTTGTGGATAATTGAGATCATAAGAGATCAATGTGTAGACTAAGATAATAGATGGCCTCTCTTTATGATTTAAATCATATTGAGCTAAGAGTGTGGCGATATAAAATTGAGTAGTGAAATATATAGCATAAGGGGTTCGCAGGGTGAGGGTTCAAGAACATGTGGGTTAGCCAAATACTCCTTGAATAAGGGAACACTTGTTGGCATTTAGGACCCCAAATGAAAATCAACATCTTTCTTAAGAAGATGGGTGAATGAATGACATTTATCTACAAGTTGGGAGATGAATCTGCGGATGGCTTAGATTTTACCCTCGTAAATGCTACGCTATTGCTTGAGGTTCTTGGGAGGAGGTATTTTTGTAATAGTTGTGACCTTTTTTGGGTCCACTTCAATTCCTCTTCTAGAAATAATGAATCCTAGCTTTCTGAAATCACACCAAAGACACACTTATTTGGATTGAGTATGGCCTTATAATCTCTTAGTCATTGAAAGATACGATGTAGGATTTCTGGATGTTCTACTCTAGTGTCTTAGACTTACCCAAGGATATCATCAACATAGTCTTCCACAATATCATGCAACATGTCATGGAAGATGACAATCATGGCTCTTTGATAGGTATACGTACTTTGCATTCTTAGGCCAAAAGGCATGACTTGATAACAAAATGTACCCCAAGGGGTAGTGAAAGCTATCTTGTGTTGTTCCTCTTCTATGTAATATTTATTTGATTATATTACGAAAAGAATCCATCCATGAGGGATAAAATTTCATGACCACAATAGAATAAAGATCATGTTGATGTTGGGAAGAGGAAAGTCATCCTTAGGACATGATTTTTAATGTATCTAAAATATGTAAAAATTTGATGCCGGAGCTTATTGTGAACAAGAACTATGTTGGATATCCACTCGAGTAGTCGATGGGTCGGATAAAACCAACAACTAATAATTTCTCGGCTCTTCTTTAACCAAAGAGAGAAATGTGTGGATGCATCTTTCTCAATTTATATATTATAGGCTTTGCAAATTCATGCACAACTAGATTATACACTACTAAAGAAGGATCTAAGCCGACATTTTGCAGCATAAGACCAAGAAAATACATCCAAAAATTCTCTAAGGAGAAGAGTGAATGTATTTTTTCTCTTGTCTTGAAAGTGAAACCCCAATAAGCTTGACAATTTTGGGCTCCTCTTTGTACTCAAGGTTGACATCAATAGTCTCCTCAACTAGTAGCTTATAACCATCTTCCATCCATGTAGGATCATGGAGGGAGATTGAGCTCTTCCTCAATAGGTGTCTCTATAATATTTTCACCTAGTGTGATGGTTATCAAGATTATCCATTTTGGATTCTACATATTGTTTATCTACAAGTGTCTCAAAGATATTTTCACTATAGGACTTGGATTTCTTAGTCTTTGGTTTTTTGAAGGTATTTGGACCTCATTTTCTCTTTGTTGACCACAAAATTCAGCTTCTCTCCAAAGTAGGCATAAGCATCAAGGTCGATAGAAAATCCTTTCTTATGATCTCCACAGGAATATCATCACGAATCCCATAAATTCTCCAATAGCTTCCTCATTCTAAAAAGATCAATTGGTATGTGTCATTGTTGGTCCCAATTAATGAGGGATGGATGTATAAGGTTTATTTAGGATAGAGGGGGATAAGGTTAAAATATCCATATTGGGAAATAAGTTGAACATGGAGGTAAGATCTTTGTAAAGAATACAAAGGGATGTTGTTTCGCTATCAATATAACTAGAAGAGCTATCCTCACATTCGAGATAAGGTGGCTTAAATTATATAGGAGAGACCCATAAGGTCAAATACCAATGTCATATCTTTCCATCTTCTCATGTGGCAAGAAAGAGGTTCTCACAAGCCTTCATTTTTGATGCCGCATTCCATATCCTTAGTATCCCATGAAAACATCATCTTGTTAGGGATGACATATTTAGGGATCTTGATAACATGAGGCCATCCATTCATTAGGAGATTTGGGATGTAGAATTATTTCCTAATATTTCTCATTAAGAGACCACTTTGTTGGTAAATATGTCAAGAGTGTCGGTGCTTGATCTCTTATGAGGTTGAAAGTTAGGCCTACCATGTGTCTTAGGAGATAATGGAAGATTGGACACAAACATGACTTGTTGAAGGTCATATTATCCACATAACCTATATGGAGGATTTTCATTTTGGATTCCCATGTAGAAAATGGGGAATGGAAGTGGAAGCACCACCTTCATGTGGTTGAAGTGTATCTAGATGTATTCGAGAGGAAAGGGCCTATGATTTTAAGTCAACAACTAATTCGGTGGAAGGACATTCATATGCTTCTTGATAATAACTTGCAATGCTCTATAATGGATAAAGGGTCTATGGGTCACCAGGATGATAACTTCTTATTGTCTTGGTAATGGAGATTTGATACATTGATGGAAAGTGGATGGAACAATTTTCATGGCATGGATCCATGGGAGACCGAGGAGAATATTATAGGGAAGTTCCAAGTCAATGACATGGAACCTTGTGTCTTATGTGATAGGCCCAACATCTATAGGAAAAGTGATAGGTTCAGATGACTTTTCGCTCTACATTATCGTATGCCTTGATAGTGATTACATCAGGTTCTAGCTCATCAGTGGTGTGTCCCAATTGTTTCACTAGTTTTAACTATGTAGATATTGAGATCATATCCATTGTCCACAAGCACCCTTTTGATCTTCTTATGAGTAATTCTCACCTCTCTATATAGGGAAAGTTTGTGTGTCGATTATCTAATGGAATATCATTTTGGATAAAAATGATGTGTTCAGATGGGGATATTACACAACTAAGGCTTGGAAGTGTAAAACATCAATGTCAAAAGGATCTCAACTCTGAAGGGATTTATAGAGGATTTCATTATGAGCAGTAAGAGATATCTTGAGAAGATCGAGATATAAATATTAGGTGACACTTGTATTCTCAAGTTATTCAGGAGATCATAATGAGCATCCAAAGGAGTAGACAGGGGGTCTCCTGGTAGTAAGACAACAAGTGTGTGTCATCATCATGTTGTAATGAAACACTCTGTGATTTGATTTTGATTGTATGGGATGTGTGGAAATGGGATGGACATAGCCAATGAGAGAATCAAAGGGATTGGAAGTTTGACCAACAACATGGTTGGTACTTTTTCCTTGAGAGGATTGAACCTTGATCCAATTCTTTTCCATATTTTTATGCTTGGGAATGGTTCATTATATATTCCAAACTATTTGTTAGATGTTTTAGAGGACTCTTGGTTATCAAGCTCAATGTATCCTTGATCTAGGAGATCTTGTATGAAGTTTTTAAGCTTCATACATCTCTCTCTAAAATGTGTATTTAATATGATGATACACACAATATTCATGGTATTTGTACCATGATGATTTAGGTGCATCTTCGGTGAAAGGTGTAGTGATGGGGAATGTGACCATGTTGGCCGAATATAATTATGTTAAGATAACTGATATGACTTTGTGAGTGGAGTGTATTCCTTATGTTTTACTACGGATTTAGATGATGCACATGTAAGTTTCAAGTGTGGTGTGCTTTGAAACATCTACACACTTGCTTTGAATAAATGATTCCATCTCCTACGACATTTTTGTTTTGTTAAAGAATTTAGCTTTGTCATTAGGTTTTGAATCATGGTTATATTTGAAAGTGTTTCAAAACCCCTTTAGCGAGTAAGGCCTTTTCGATTTGACTACCATTTTCGAAAACCTCTTTGAATGTGCTCACAAAATGCATCTACAAGTGGAAGGATATCTCAGGGTGTAGGTTGGGTATAAAATACTAAAAAGTTGTTTCTCTAGTACATATAAAGGGAAATGACTAACTAACCTCGCCATCGTTGTAAGAAACCAACAAAGTTCTCATTATTTCTTTGTTTTTCATTACAAAGGTCGATCATAGTGACATCACTTTCCATGTTAAATGAGAAGTGGTGAACAAAATTCTCTGCTAAATCTGAGAAGGTAGTGATGGACCCTTTGGGAGATGGAGAAACCATTCAAGTGCCTAGCCTCTAAGACTCCTAGGGAATAAGTGAATGAGATAATTATCGTTATATGACTTCTTGGAAAGCCATGAAGAAGTCTTTAACGTGGTCACGAGGATCACCTTTTCCCTATATTTATCAAATTTAGGATGATCAAAGGTAGGTGGGAAATAAGTACACAACATTTCCTAATCGAAAGGATAAGGGCACATATTCTTCAAACTGATATTTCTTCCTATGCCCTTGGTTATTCTCTTTTAGATTGATGAGGGTATCTTTCATAGATTTCACTCTTGGTCAAAAGTTGGTAGGTCGCATGATGGTGTGGCCGGTATATACGTGTGGTTAGATTTGGAGGCTTTGCCATCGTGGTTTTCAGTGTAGCTTTTGCATATGTGACTCTAGATTTTTCAATCCTAGGAGCTCTACCAATGTCTTGATGGACATGAGAAGCTAACTTTGATATTTTATGACTAAGGGATTCTAGTTTTATTGCATAGTAATGTCCTCATTGTGAGGCTCGTGCACTACTTCCTCACATAGGGGGATTTCATCCTCTATTTTATCAAAGGGATTCATTCTATCAAAGGGTATATGATGATGAGCTCTAGGTGGAGACACATTTATGTCCTCATCATGACCTCCTATATGAGAGATGTAGAATACCATTCACTGATTTGGAATGTCCTCACAAATCTTAAGAGGTGGAGGAGGATTTTTAGTCTTTGTTCTGATCATGTGAGAAAGGAAATCAAGATTAGAATCAAAATGGGAAATATATCCCCTAACTCTATAAGACATAATAAGACTTAGTCCTTGACTTTGAAACAAATAGTTGTTTATATGAGTATAGGAGTCTCATGAAAAAGGATTTTGAGGTATCTCCCACTCACTAATTCCAAGACTATGGAAGATAAATGTTACTCCTAAAAAAGTAAACTAAATATCAGACAAGATTGCACCAAAAGAAGGGTGTTATTCAACTCTTGAGTTTATGTGAAAATGACACAAAATCTTAGAAAGGGTGAAAGATTCTCCACAATCAAACATACATTCACAACATCATCCATAGAAAAAAAGTATAATGAATGCTAAAACATAAATATTTATGTAGGGCTCGTAGTAAAAGAATAAAAATGCAAGAAGAATGCAAATAAACACAAGCATGATGGAAGATAGACATCTTCAAATCTATTTCTTCTATGATATGCAAGATAATTCTATAAGAGAAAGGACATGATCATCATGAAATAATTTCTCTCCAAAGGAGCAATTTTAAATTGAATTTCACAAAAGTAAAGATGGTGTTTAAAAACTAGAATTATCCCCCTTAATAGGTAATGAAGAACCATAATTAAGAAAATGAGGAGAGGAGACAAAAACAAGCTCATGAGTTAAATTTTCCTTAACCATCGAGTTTAAAAGGTTAGGAAAAGTGGTTAAAATAAAATATAAAGTCCTTGAATGGAATTCATCTTTGTATTTAGAAGATGGATTGTAGTAGGATAGCAATTGTCAGGAGCCCATAGATTTCACTCAATAACTATTGAGATCCTTTTTCAGAACTGAAAGGAGATATTTCTTGAAAAATTATCCATAGATTATTTCAATTCCATAACTTATTATTCCCTGTGTGAAGGTCTCAGAACCATGACTCTAATGAGAAATTTTGTGTAATTTTTGAAATTTGATTAATGAGCTTACATGGAATGAATGATTATTATAATGTAAAATTTATTTTCACTCCAGATGAATAATTTGTATGAAGCTTGCAATTGTTAAAAAAGGTTGTTTATAAAAGGGATTTAATCTAAGAACCCATATATTTATCCTCTTTTCTAAAATGAGGATTCAAGAGATTTTGAAATTTCTTTTCATTTAAAATTTGTGGGCCCATTTTAAGGGTTATTACAGACTTCCATATGTTTAAAATTTGGTTAAATGTTAAGAATAAAAATTTAGCAAAATTTTCGCTGCTCAAATTAATATGACAACCAAATTTTTAAAATGGTGATAAATGGAGTTATGATCCATTCCAAGGGTTAAAAATTGGCATGAACATTGGGAAGGAGGTAATAAAAATAACTCAAGAGGTTTTAGGTGATGAATAGGAGTCAAGTATGAATTGGTGGTTGACCATGGAAAGTGCTTGAGAAGGTTAACAGAAGAAACTAGATTTACAAGAAGGATGGTGATAGAAAAGAGATTTGCATTGTGAGTTGAGAAAATAAATTTTGCACACACCTCAAGGAGGATAAAGGGTGTCTAAATATTGTATCAATTTTTCTGGTTGTCTCTAGGTTTCTCCCAACATGAACTCATCACACCCATTGCTCTTTTCCTTCTCAGGAAGACAATTTTGAGATTTTGAGGAAAGGTGACTTTGTCTTTTGTTTCCACGATGTTGTTTGTTGATTGGGAATTACACACCTGGTTAACAAGGTAAAAGATGAATTAATAGGTTTTAAATACCTCTAAAACCAATAAATGCATGTTTTAGAGTGAGAGAAGGCAAGTCTTAAGGGTTCAAAACAGGAATTTAAGGAGTTTGGATAAGAGGTGTTGTTTGCTATTATTTCTAACTGATTTGGTTGTTGTAATTGCATCTCCTAAGCATAAGTACAGGGTACATGAAAGTATATAACTTTAAAAGTTTCATATAAATTAGATTGTATCTAAGAAGCCTAATGAAGGCATAAGGGAGAATTGAGACAAGTGATAGTTTGAGTGAAGCAAGTAAAATGGAATGAAGAGGGTGATAGGTATGGAATGAAGGATAAGGAGAGGTAAGAAAATGAATGGGTGATGAGAAGAAACCAATAACGTGAAGGTTAGAGTGAAGAAGCAAAAACAAAGTGGTTGAGGATTAAGAGAGCAACAAGAACAAGAAAGCTTGCTAAGAAGCCAAAATAAGCAAAATTGACTTAAATGAAGCTAGGTAAGTAATTGGATGTTGTGGGAGACATGAACAAGGAAAATTTGAGTGGGAAATAGTGATTCAAATGTTTGAAAATAGATAAAGTCATTAAAACTCCATTGAGCTATTTAAAACCCTTAAGAGACCTAGTTAACTAATGAAGGAAGAGAAGAAGGAGTAAAGTTCTCCTAGGAGTTGGTAAGTGAAACTTTGCATGGATTTTTAAGGCCCAAATGGGTACTTGGAAAAGTATATAAATTTGTTAGAAAGTCTTTTCAATTTTTCTGAGCACTAAGATTTGTCCTGTAGGAGGGCTAATTACAAAAATTGAGCTAAAATGATAAAAGGAGGATAAAAGAAAATTGGTGAAGGGTGGAGCTCTAAAAATTTGTAGACACTCAAATGACCATAATGGGTATCCAAATATCTTACCAGTAAGAGTTAAATCCCTTTTTTGTGTATTTTACATCAGATTTTTCCTAAAAGGAGGGCTACTAGCCTAGGTGGAGGTCTATAAGGAAAGTGAAGAACATTGAAGGTTTGATACTTTTTAAAGTGCATGGTCATGTTGAATTGATGTGTCTAAGAATTTTTGAAATGAAAGTAACCTTGAGTTCATTTTTTTAATGCATTTTGAGTGTTTGAAAGTTTTAGGCCTCTTGAAGGAACAAGTTCTTGGATTGATCATGATGTTTACTCTTGGTATATGAATGAAGAGTTGTTAATTGATCCTCTCTGCATAAAATCTCTTAAATATATGGGATATACAACCAAGGAAAACCTAAAGAGATATATGCCAATGTGAGCAACGTAACAACATACTATCAACAACTCTACCAAGCCAAAACAAGCCCTTAAGTATCAAAAGGGAATCAATACAATTCAAACAACGTAACAATACAATGCCAATACCTAAATCAATTTTTAAGGAAACAAGATGCAAGTATCAAAAAGGTATTGGTATAATGCAAGCAACATAACAATGCACTTCTAAGACTCAAAGCAAGTTTTTATGAAAAACAAGGTCTAAGTACCGAAAGAGGGTCGATATAATGCGAGCAATGTAACAATACAATACCAATACTTAGATCACATTTCAAAGAAACAAGATGTAAATAATGAAAAAGGATTGGTATAATGTGAGAAACATAATGACCATGAAAGGAAACTACCCTAGGGGTGAAAGGTCCCAATGTTGGTTTAAGATAGACTACCAAAATTTGAATACGTACCAACACAATTTCAACACTTAAATCAAGATCACAAAGAGGAAAAAATTTAAGTGGGTGAAAAAGTGGTGGAAAATTTTGGAACCACTTCAAGATGTTTTATTTTGACCAAATAATGCCAAAAAGAACAAGGAAATGTATGAATGGTGATGAAAATCACAAGGTAAAACTTTGATGAGTTTTGCCTTATTCGAACAACAAGGTTTTAACTTCGAGGAAGTTTGGCTAAGTACGATTAGTGATGAAATATATAAGAGCACAACTTAAATGGAATCTTTCCTTATTTGGAAAAAAAGGATACTACTCGATAAAGTCTTGCTTTGTAATAAGCTCTTTGAAACATGATGTTTGGATATGGTAAAGTTGGCCCCAATGCATAATGGCTCCTTGGATTTTGTTCACAATACTATCAATAACTTGTCTAAGAGAGGTATGATTTTCTAGAATAAATCCTAGACAAAGGACCATTACCCCATAATCAATTATACGAATGATTCCTTATACAAACAACATTTAGCACTCCTCATGGGAATTTCTAGTCAAGTAGGTAGTGGGGCACTTCCGGTTTTTTCAACTAGTTCCTCAATTTGTTGACTACTTTGGGGTTCATGTGGTAATCATCAAAATGAGTTTTATGGATTATGCCAAGATACTTGACATAGTTGAAGTGTTTAGGAAATAGCCTTCTCACTTGCACCTGTAAATACAATGTGGTGAATGGTGTGTTTTTATTTTGAACCTAGTGTGGTTTTGCATGCCATTGTTAACCTACACATAGTGTAGATAGTGTTTGTTTTCAATTCCTATATTCAATGAGTGATTGGTCCTACACACAAAGGTTTATTAGTTTTTCCATTAAAAAATAGGATCACATTTTCTTTTTATTCTCAAGGTTGCTCAAAAGCGCAAGAGGAGAGCATACACAATGTTTAATCCAACTAAATTAGAAATGGGAAAAACATAACTAAAAACAAGTAAATGCCTTTAAAATAATGATTTTCAAGTAACATAAATGATTAGTTTGTTCATGTTAACCCAAATCCAAATGTTTAGAATTAGGATCAAGGTTTTTTTAATTCTTAAGATCACTGAAAGCGCATACATGATGTTTGATCTTACTTAATGAAATGGAAAAACGTAATAAAAACTAAATCAAAGAATTTATGTTAGAAAAATGATTTTTAATCAAAACTTGTAAGTTTAGAAATCTAAAACCTATAAAAACAATAGGGAAAAAAAGTTAGAATTTGGAAAACATGTAAATTCAAGCCAAAATGACACGTAACGCTAGCGGGTGAAACGGGATGCTAGCACATGGAATAAGACGCTAGCGTAAGCAAGTAAAATTGCATAGTTTGGAAAACATATGCGAGATGCATGCAATAGAGATAAGAAAGCACGTGAAAATTGATCGTATCACATGAAAATTGACACTAGCATGTGAAAGATGATGTAAACATGTGTAAGACAAAAATTAGTGTGTGAAATCTCTATGCAGATAGACATCATGAAAAAATGTAAAATACTCAAAACGTTAGCAAAAATTTAGAGAATGCTATCAAATGTGCATAATGGTAGTGCATTAAGTATAAATTAAATACAAATACAATGCAATGAATGTTAACGCTTTGACTGTGACACAAATGTAGGTAGATTGATGTGACACATACATTTTCTATGCTAGTGCAAACAAGCTCAATGCTAGTGCACATAGTTTGTGGTTCTTCAAAAACACGACAATGTTTTTCAAAATTCTTCAAAAATATTAGTTTTTCGATTATGAGCTCCAAATTTGGAAACACTTTACCTCCTTCTTACTTGTAATAAACACTTCACACATGAAAACTCAACAAAAATTGTTAAGAAACATTAGTTAATTCAAAATATGCAAAAAGAGAGGGTTAGTATGCAAAAGGAAACTCAACATAAACAAATTCATGTGAGACAAAGGGGTGGTCTCACGGGTGTGCCTATATGTATGCATGATAAAGAAGATAAACTAATGAATAGAAACTAACACCAATTAATTTCAATAACCTAGCTAATCTAACAAACACCATGATAAAACCATTAAAAGAGACGCCAATCTAATGCATCTAACATTAAAAAACATGAAATATTAAACCATCCTCCGATGTTTTTGATGGGATTTGGATTATAGACACCTCCTTTAGTGAGCCGTACGTATCCACGTGCGATCAAAGGACTTCTCCAAGGAAGAGGAAGAGGTCTCACCAATATGGCTTAATTGCCATTTTTGGTTATCCTCCTACTACTCTTACCAAGTAGAAAATGGGGTGAGTTTGCTAGATCAATGAGCTTTTCAATTGGGAAATTCTCTTATCTTATGCTAATGTCTTACCAAGGACATGGAATGTAAAGGTGTAACCTTAGAAGGTAAGGGGTAGGGTTCTTTATATAGTTTTCCAAATTGGAGAAACTATCATCCTCATGAATGTGGGATAAAATAACTTTATGGATTAGTAAGTGCTAAATAGATTTAGGAATGATTAAGTATGATTAGGGGAGGTTAATTAGATTTTATAACTTAAGTGAGTTGGGTGTGATTTAAATTAATCAATTAGATTGATTAATAGACCAAGTTAGACTTGTAAAAGCCAATTAGAGAGAAGTTGATGGACTCGAATGATTAGAGAGGGGAAGGACCCAATGATCAAAGAGGGGGAATGACCCAATAAGAGGATAAATTATTGTTTAGAGAATTAATTAATAAATATTGAATAATTAATTAATTAATTAGAATAAGATTATAATTAACAAAGTAGTGTTAATTTGCATCCAAAATGAAGGGGAGACTAGTTAATTAACGAAATGTCGTTAATTGACCAAGATGTAAGGGAATTTTAGCTAATTAGTGAGAAAGATCCTAATTATAAGCAAATGATAAAAAATAGGATAAGAGGTGTAATTTCATTGTTAGAGTTACATAGCTAGATTTAGGTGTCTACACCTACACTTAGTGAATATTCATCCTTAGAGGGTATCCTAAGTTCCTTTCATGAATTGGTCTAGAAAGAATCATGAGATCATTTCTCCTTCAATGAGGATACATTGGAATCCTCGCGGATATTAGAGGATCCATCTATAATACCACAA
This sequence comes from Taxus wallichiana var. yunnanensis, assembly GCA_018340775.1. Classification (NCBI taxonomy): domain Eukaryota; kingdom Viridiplantae; phylum Streptophyta; class Pinopsida; order Cupressales; family Taxaceae; genus Taxus; species Taxus wallichiana. Next base: position 489,332,611 of record CM031239.1, read on the forward strand.
AAAATCATAAAGTTTGGTTCACACAATGTAAGACCATTAGTGGTATTCTTGAGACTTGGATCAGTGCTTTGGGGTATGTCTACTTGCTATATAGAAGGTTAATCCAAGTATCTTAGTTCAAAAAAAGAGGTCAAAGGAAAGGAGTTCATCCTGGAGAATTTCCACAAAGTTCACCAAGAGAAATCTCTTCATCATCGAAAGCTTCTTCATCCTCATATTGATCACTCTCTTCTTCCCTCTCTCTCTACATTCTAATTCTTTGTTGGGAATGTACTTTTGGATTTTTCATCTTATTCACTTAAGTGACCTTTTAATTTTGCATTGTAAGAGTTATTTTTCATTAATAAGAAAAGGAATCATCTTTATTCTATAGGAATATGAAAGGTCAAAAGTGGTAGGAATGTGAAAATTCACTTGGGGGAGATGAAGAGACATTTTGTAAGGCTATATATTGGGATGAATTCTCCATTCCAAGGGGTTGATAGCTTTTGTTCTCCTACTACAAGAAAGAATCTATTTCTTCTATCTCTTTGTCTATGTTCTTCTACTTCTTACTTTCAACTATGCAAGCATTGTAATCTTGAACAATCAAAAACTTTGTATCTTTGAGGAATAAATAAATTGAAATTTGTATCTTTGATTTGTTAATCTTGTTATTGCTTACAAAGTTGTTTTCTTCCTATTAGATATGGACATACTTTGGTTAATGTTAGTGAAGTTTGCAAGTGCCTATTCACTACCTTAACCCTCTCTCCCTATATTCTTATCTCCCATTTACCTCTCTCTAAGAAAATTCCTCCCTTATATTTATTACAAGCAATTTTCCACATGTTTAGTGGAGTATTCATGTGTGATCCCCAACTTCACGACCACATAGAGATTTTAATTTTCCGTGAATTCAATAAATGGGAGCCTCCCCATTCCTAAGAGGAGGGACCTAGTCTCGTGACCGTTGGTGAAAACCACTAATTTTCCCTTGCGAAAAATTATTTTTCCAACAATCATACAAATTAAAAATATATGGTTTAGCATGTTTTTTTTTCAAGCTCTCATTTTGGCTCATGTGTTTATTATGTTTATGATTATGGATGGATATGATGCATGATGATGTGTATGATTTAGTGTAGATGGTTATGTATGTTTATTATGAATATGGTGTTTTTATTGTGGTTTAAGGGATGATAAGATTATGCTCCTACTTTCTTTGTGATGATGCACACTTAGTCATTTTTATATATGATTGGATGTTAGATAGATGTTAGAGGAATCGATAGATAGAATAATATGATGAATGTGATAATAGGTGATATATTATATATGATAGGAAATCACATGCTGTGTATCTTACACATATATCATATGTTGAGCAACCTAAATTTTAGTATAACATATTATTAGATACACCATGATATAGAAAACAATGATGATATTGTTATACTATGTTGTAGTAATGAATCAAAAGAAAATAAAAAAACACATACCATAAACAAATAAGAATAAAAATACATACACAATTAAATTAAAGCTATTTTTTCCCTTGTGCAACACTCGAGTGATTAGGGATTGTGAAAAGGGTAGTGATATTCTTAAAGTGATGATGTATGCAAGAGAGATGGAGCGACACTGATGTATCTGAAGAGATAATGATGATAGCCATGTTTTTCCCCAAGCAATGATGTATACAAGGGGAATTAGATTGGGATCGATGTATACCATAGAATATTGATCATAATTTGTTATACTTGTTAAACACATATTTGGGTGCACTTAGGATTTTTTATGTTTATTTTTTTTTGGATTTTTGAGTTATTTGAATGTTTTGGCATTTTGAAGTTTACTCTTATTTTTTCGATTTTGGATGTTTTATATAGTTTTTGGATTTTGGATGTTTCATGGTTTGTGACAAGGGGTTGTGTTGCAATATTCCCAATGATAGTTTAGATGTACCAAGATAGTTTCTTGAACAATGCCAAACTAATCCAATTTGTGATCGAGGTCAGATACGTGGAAAACGACAACATGTATGGTATTTGTGGATGTGTTGAGTGATTTTCCCCTTAGTGTATGATACTTATAAACAATAGGACTTACACATCATGCCATAAATTTATTTTGATCATGGTACATATCCAAGGCACAATAATCATGATTTTCACCTTTGGACAAATACTTTTCTCTTTTTGAGTTTGTAAGTTTTTTTGCTTTTTAACTTTTATGTTGTATTTAAGTGGAGAAGTGTTTGATATGCATGATGTTAAATGTTTCATTGAGATCCTCTCCATATTTTATGGCTGAATTGTAATCTTGAAAGCCAAAATTTGCAATGACAACACATGAGCCTAACCAGATTAGGCTCAAACTTTCCCTTCTTTTCTCGTTCTTTAGTAATGTTTCTTTGATTTTATTTGAGGAATAGGTTACTAATATAAAAGGGTTCATTGAGATACTCTCCATATTTATGGCTGAATTATAAGCTTGAAATCCAAAATTTTCAATGACAACACATGGGACTAGTAGGCACAAAATTTCCTTCTTTTCTCGTTCTTTAGTATTGTTTCTTTGATTTTATTTGAGGAATAGGCACTAATTTTATTTCATCTTATTTGATATGCATGATGTTCAAGGGTTCATTGAGATCCTCTCCATATTTTATGGCTGAATTGTAAGCTTGAAAGCCAAAATTTACAATGACAACACATGGGCCTAACTAGTTAGGCTCAAAATTTCCCTTCTCTTCTCATTCTTTAGTAGTGTTTCTTTGAGGAATAGGTCACTAATATAAAATTATCTAGATATGATTCACTTGTTATAGTTTCAAATTATTTAAATTTGGTATACCTTTAGGTGATCTAAGGCATTGAGTTGTTTCTCATTTAGAAGCTCCAATTCATTAAGATAAGCCACTATGTATTCTTTATCATCACTCTGTTCCTACAAGGATATGCACAAAGAGGGTAGATTTATCTCAAGGGAGTAGGGGTTTCCCTCGTGGGTGTTCCAAAGGAGGTGTGATAAGCCCTTGGGGTGGGATAGATCTAGGGGTATCAATTCCTACCAAAGGTATTAATAATTTTCTCAAGGAATTTAGTAAGGGGTTTTTAGAGGCTTATACCTAACCATTACTTGGGGGTAATAGGGTGTGGATAATATATGTTCGATATTGTTACAAAGGGATTTTACTTTTTTGTTTTGAAGGACTTAATATTTTAAGAGACGATGACAAAATGGATTTTGTAATGAAAATTAATTCAACATAGTAAGTATGAATTTGGCTATTTTCTTACATGTGACATAAGTGAGAGGAATGGATTCAATCCACTTAGTGAAGTACTTGGTTACAATAATAATGTGTTTATGGCCATTAGAGGAGGAAGGGTATATTTTCCCAATGATATGATTCCCCATGTAGAGAATGGCCATGGAATAGGGATTTATGAAGATACTTGTGAAGGCACATGGATGAGATTTCCATACTTCGACATGAGATACATTTGCAAACATAATGATAGGCATTGGTTTTCATGGTGGGAAAATAATATCCAACTCAAAGGAGCTTCTTGGAAAGGACCATTATGTGCTACAAATTCCTTCATGTAACTCTTTTTGATTCGCTAAGGTTTCCTCTTCTACATTTAAACATCTTAATAGGGTCCCATAATAGACCGTATGATAGAGGGTGCTATTAAGGAGGGTGTATTGGGAGGCATGTTGAATGAGGGATTTTAATTGGTTTTCAAAAATATTAGGTGGGATAATTTTTTCTTGGAGGTAATTGTAAATTTCATGGTATCAAGGAGAGAAGGGACCAAAATATCACATACCATACATGATTCTAGGACATCATAGGAATGACTCATTAGGTGTTCCACTAAGAACTAATATTGTGTGTTATCATGTGGTAATTAAAGGAAAGAGACAATGGGGGCCATATCATAAGAAAATCTATTTTGAACATGGGGAAATTTATCAAAGATGATATGTGTAAAATAATCCTTTAAGTTTTCAACCATTTACTTATATGGGATCAATTTCTCATCTTTTACATTGCATTCATCAAGTAAGCTTTTTTGATGATTAAGTGCAAATCACCCATAATTACAACTATTGAATATTCCATTGAATGGTGATCTTAAGACTGTAATGAGTGATTCATACTTAACATTATTTTTTTCAAGGGCCCAATCCTAAAGGCCCTAGGATGAGTTCATTTTTAGTATGATAAGTAGGATTCATATCCTTAATCCTTGAGTGGTGAAGGAGCTATCAAAGTAAAGTTTCCATGCAATTAGATCGTCAATAGTCATGATTGAATTATTGGATAGTTCCATGTTCAAATTTTGAGTATCCCAGTAAAGGTGATTGAAAAGATGATATGAAATGACCCTCATTCAATAACTTTATGATTCACATATTTAGTGTTAAACTTACTCAACAAGACAATCTAGTTTTCCATTCTTCTGTATGAAATAGTTTGGATAGAAGGTACTTGAGAGGGTCAAATTTTGTGATGAGTTTTTTTTTGTTGAGAAAGTAGTGCCTTAATTTTTGGAAAGAAAAGACAAAATATAAGCATTCTTTCTTGATGTGTGTGTAGTTGAGCTCAAACACTATCAAAATTTGACTCGAGATAATAAACAAATATTTTCTTTTTGTATTTATCATGTTGATTCAAGAGATCTCCAAAAATTATATATGATAGGTGGAAGATAAGACTTGTGGTGTAGATGGTGTAGATAAATATTACTTGAGGTGGTCAAATGTTTGTTGGCATTTTGAACCCCAATGAAAAATAATGTTATTTTTAATAAATGTGTGGATGGATGTAATTTTTATCCAAGTTGTGATATGAACCTTTGGATTACCTAAATTTTCCTTGTAAACATCAAAGTTGTTTAAGCTTTTGAGGAGGACTTTCGTAATCGCTTTCAATTTATAAGGATCAACTTCAATACCTCTTTTCGATACAATATATCCCAATAGTTTTCTTGATGTGATGCCAAAGACACAATTTTTAGGATTAAGATGAACCTTGCACTCCTTAGTTATTTAAATATTATTATCAAGATGGCTAGATGTTATTCTTTGGTTTTGATTTACCCAATGTGTTATTCGTGTAATCCTCAACAATGTCATAAAGCATGTCATGGAATATAAATTTCATAGCTCTTTGGTAGGTTGTACCTTCATTTTTCAATCCAAATGACTTGAATTGATAACAAAATGTTCCCAATGTATAGTAAAGGTTAATTTGTGATGATCTTCACTTTCAATATTGATATTATTATACCTTGATAATCCATCCATGAGAGATAACATTTAATGCTTTATTATATAGTCAATAATCATGTCAATATTAGGCAAAGGGAAATAATCTTTTGGACATTTTTTTATGTCATAGAAGTCTCTCGAATAATATCATACCTATTAGTTTCTTAAAATAGGAATGATGTTGGGTATCCATTCAAATTATTTGATTGGTTGTATGAACCATATATCCAAGAGTATTTGAACTTCCTCTTTTACAAGAAGGGAAAATTTTGAATGCATTATTCTTAATTTTTGCTTTACCGATTTTTATACTTCATGGACAACCAAGTGATGAACAATGAGCAGGGATACAACCCTATCACATCGACATATGCCCAATAAAAAATATGATAAGTTCCATAAGAGGGTGACAAAATATTTCTATTTTGATGGATTAAGAGTAGATCCAAGCTTAAGAATCTTAGGATGTTCCTTTGTACCAAATTTTATATCAATTATTTCTTATACAAACAATTTTAATCCATTTTTAACTATTCAAGAGTAGGGGAAGATTTAATTCCTCGTCTATTAAAACCTTATGAAGATTTCAACCAATAAACTCTTCATTTTTTTATTTTTTTTTCCATCCAATAGTTAAAGTTTGAAGATTATATTACATGAAGATGGTTAACACACATTTACAAAAGTTCAAGTTTGAGGCTTGCAACTCATAAACACTTAGGAATCACTTTGAATGAAATGTTTACATTCCAAGAGGGTCCAACCTTTAAATGAGTCTCTTTTAACAATATATAGAAAATGGGAGAGAGAGAGGAGGGAAAAGAGAGGGAAATTCAGATTTTAAGTTTAACCACCAACAACATGCATTAATTTACTACAAAATAGTATGGGAAATCTGCCAAAACCATTCTCTCATGCCATTTTGCTTATTGGAGAAGCCAAGGGTTCATATTTCATTAAATGCACATGGATGAACTACCAAATCTAGCTTTTGTTGGGTCCATGACCATGCCAAACACCCTTAGAAATCGACACAAAGGAGCAAGACCATCAAAGATTGACCTTGTGATGCACCATGACAAAATTGAAACACCATTTGGACATTATACTTTTCGCTCACCTTCTGATCTCCAACACAGGGAGGAGTGCCTTTCAGAATGGGAAGTAGTATACATGAGACATGTTGACTACTTTGATGTCGTTGACCCCAAAAGCCCGACACAAGGAAGAAGAAATCGGGTTTTGGGTTCAGGGAACACGTGACATATAACATGCATTAAGCTTCGACATATTTTGATGTAGAAGGAACCCAAAATCGAAACACTTTGTAGATTGTCGAGTTTCATAAGCAAAAAACATAAGACATATAATATGTCGAATGTACGAAAACCCGACAATGCTAAAATGAACTCCCAACACCGAAACAATTTGAATCCACCATATTCTAGAAAGAAGATGTATGTCGGTGAAGCTTAGCATCCGCTAGCTCTAAATATCTTACTTGATATTCATAAGAACAATTACTTATGTTCTTGAAAAAGTATGATTTAGTTTAGCGGGAGATTTTTTTCCCAATTTAACCTGAAGCATGAAAATTTATTAAGTGTGAAAATAAAGGGGTTTCAAAAGATAGAAATGGGGTGGCCCCAACACTACCTATTTCAAATTTTGATCAATTTATATTGCCCAAGTCCAAATGAAAGTGCAAGTTATCAAAATAGCCTTGGGGGGTACTTTGGATAACAATTTGGAGACTCAACATGGTAATAAACCTACTAGATGAAAATATCAATGCCATTGAAACATCCATTAGACATGGAGTTGGTCTAAAACATGGAATTTGATCTATAATTGCTTGAATTGACCATTTGATCATGAGAGTTGTTATTAAATTAGATTTAATGAGAGTGGGAAACTGTCTTGAAATTAATTTTCTCCTCATTATTTAGATATCTCGTGAATAGAGATACAACAATACCTCTTAATATCTTAAATTATTATAAGTTGGTTTGAACTTTGTCATGTTTCTTCTTACAACCACTTTTCTCACTTTTCAATTTTGCTTTTGCAACATATCTTCCTTAGAGTCTTCCATGAAACATCAGAATAAAACCATAACATCAAAAAGAGATAAAACATTGTGCAAGATACTTAGGAAAGGAAAATATACTAATATTTACAAGGGAGAGTATTTAATTCAGTAAAAATGTTTAAGGTAGATCCCATTGAATGAGATTCGTAGCTCTTTTCCATCCAATTTTGACAATTAGAAAGCATTGCTTGAGTTATAGCTAGAAATCACATATGGACCACTACATATTGTATCGAATTTAAGTTCATGTCTATTTTATCTTGGTCTACATCCCACTTTAGGACTATATCTCCTTCTCATAAAATCCCGGCCATTTCTTTTTGTCAAAATGCTTCTTAATTTAAGCTTATCTTTTCCATTGTTCACACTGCTTGATTTCTCAACTCTTCTAACTCTATGAGCTCTACATATATAACTTTCATAGCCTCAAATTCAAACATTTCAAGTTAGTTGATGAGCTCTAATGTTAGTAATTCAAGAGATATTGGTAGCATCACTTCTTTACTATAAACCAAATTGTAAGGGGAGCTACCAATTGATCTTTTGGGAGTGATTCTATCAGCCCACAAGGCTGATTTCAATTTTGTGTGCAAAGTCCTTTGATTTTCATCCAAGGTCATCCTTATGATTCTTAGAATATTTTGTTGGTTGATTTGACTTGACCATTACCTTGGGGATAATATTTTGAGGAGGTGCCTAAGTAGATTCCATTTCTAACAACACAGTTTGAGATCTTTGTGCGAGGAATATCAAATCATTATCCGAAATGATCGTGGAGGGAATACCAAACTTGTTCATAATGCCTTCATAGAAGTTTGAAATTCTCACATCATTTTCCTCCTTAATGCAATTACTTTTGTCCATTTGGTGAAGTAATAAGTAGCTCTTAGGATCCACTTGTGACCCAAGCTTGAATACAAATTGATTACCCTAGTAAAATTCCGATGCCCACCGCATGAATGACTAGCTTACAAAGATGTGATGAAGGGGTAGATATGCTAATATCTCTTTACCTACAAATAAGGCATATTTCATGCATTTCTTAACCCAAGCCTGACAATCATTGAATATGTTGGGCTAATAGTAACCATATTTCATGATCCTAAGGATGTTTTCCGTAGAGAAAAATGTCCCCTATTTCTCCATCATGAAACTCATGCTATACCTTCTTTGTTTGTTCGGTTTTAATACATATTAAGATAACACCATTCACATCTTTTCTAAATAGAATGCCATCAATAAACACATAGGGAATGGATTGAAGTTTGAAATACCTCCTTTTAGCCTTACTCAATCCTCGAGGACATTTTCCTATGTAAAGAAAGTGTGTTATATTTTGGGTCAAGTAATGAGAAAGCAAGGCTTCAACTAGTTTTTCTTGGTAATGTCGAAGCACTAAAACAACCTCTTGTCCAATTATTGTCCGAAACCAATTGTTTGCATAGTACTTCACCTCAAACCAACTTAGTTACTTTGACATCGATATCGTAATCCATTACCTTAGTTATCTAACCATATCTCTTTTCATTTAGGTCCTTGTTAAGAAGGAAGTCTTTCACACCAACATGTGAAACCATTAAGTGAACCCTGTTATTGGATACCAAATGCTTGAATTTCTTCAAAATTCTTATGAAAGCAAGGGTGTGTTTTTCAAAAATGAGTATCTTACTTTATAATGCTCTAGACCTTAGCTAAAGAATGCAATTGGTTATTCTAAGCCTTCGAATTGAGTTATACCAATATGGAAGATATTGTATATGTGCCTCCAAAGGCATACAAGGTGAAATCCTTTAAGAAATATGGGTTAATGAGAGTTAGAACCTATGTTATTGCTTGCTTGATGACCTTAAAATTGTTCTTTCCTTGAGTAGTCCATTCGAAAGCTATTTTTTGTAACATCGTTGTCAATGGTTTGGCAAGGTTGGAAAAGTTTGGGATGAACCACCTGACAAAGTTGATTCTTCCCAAGAAAATTTGTAGTGTCTTCTTGTGGCTGGGAAATGCCAATGTAAGGATGACACTAACTCTTTCTAGATCAATGGTTTACCCTTATTTAAAGAGACAATGTGTCCAATGCGTTGAACTTCATGATCTAGGAAGATGCATTTTTAGGATTTAGAGAGAGCCCAAAGCTGTCTACATATCTTGAAAACTTACGATATGGGGTAGATGGTATTTTACATCCTTGGATAATAATGTGATATCATCTAGGTATAAAAGGACAATTGTGTTGATCATTCCTTTGAATTCTATGTCTATGGATCTTTTAAATGTTTCTCCTACATTAGATAGACCATAAATAATTTTACTATAGGCATAGGTTCCCCATTTAGTGGTGAAGGTTGTATTGAGATGATCCTCTTCCTTCACCATGATCTGATTATAGCTAGAGTATCCATCTAGAAGATAACCTTTCTAATCTAGCCACCAATTTTAAGATTTGTTCCATTGAAGGTAGTGGGTAATGATCCTTGAAGGATGCCTTATTTAGATCTCTAAATTCAACACGCAGATTGATTTCTTGATTCCTTTTCCTCACTGGAACTAATTTAGCTACCCATGATGAATGATTGATGGGAAAGATAATGTTTTCCTTAATCAACTTGTTCAATTCCTTATTCATTAGGGGATAAATATGTGGATTAACATACCTTTATTTTTTTAATGATAGGATTGAGATTTGAATCCAAATCAATGGTGTGATGAGCTAAATTAGGATAAAAACCTCTAAGGTCTTCATAGATCCACACAAAAATGTCGAAAATTCTTGGAAAAGTTCTACAAAAGCATGTTTTTATTATGGGTTTCATACTTTATTGATTTTGAGAAATTTGCCTCACAACGGAGATGGGTTTTGAATCTTCACCCTTGACTTTCATGTTTTCCTTTTCTTTTCTAAACTAGTCATCGGGGCTAAAAATGGATTCCAAGGTCACTAATCCCTTGGGTAGTTTATTTGACCCGAGTTGGAAAATTTGGCTCCCGTATTGCTGCTCCAACTTATCCTAATTTTTTGAAGATAACTCAACCTCTTCTTTGATAAAATTCATAATATGTTGATCATTCTCAAACACCTGCTAGTTGGTGTCATATGTCAGTATAACATGGCCTTACTATTGTTACAAATATATTATGACATTATTAATAAATTGTAATATTATTAATAATGAGTTAATACAACTCATATTAATAATATAGTTAATAGTTGTGTGTGAGTGAAGTTGTTGAATAAACAACTCATGTAGCTATTTTGGTGTGTGAGATAATAAAGGGATGTGAGAGATATCCTAGGGATAATTTTGAGAGATTCATGGAGAGTGATATGAGGGATTGAAGATGAAGTTTGAATCCACCTTTGTAGGAGATCAAACATTATAAAATGTAACCTCTATCATTGTAATTTATATCACGAATGAATTCAATTTCCATATTTTATTATTCGGTGTTTTTATATTATACTGAGTTCTTATTAGTGGTATCAAACTATGAATTGACCGCTTGTCTCATAAAACTTTAAGGTTGGTCGATAGTGAGGATAGTCTTCTTAGCATTGTTTTTTTATTGATTTGCGAAGTGAAAAAGCTTTATCAACTACGTTTTGAAAATTTCATGGAAATAAATTTATTATTTTAATCAAATTTGTGGGTTCACATCTACTACCTATCAAGTTGTTAGTTTATGCAAGTTGGAATGTGAAATAAAATTCATAGATTGTGTTATTTTAGACTCCACCTTGTGTGGAGATTGTCGACAATCTCAGTATTAGTAAACATAGTTCACATTCAGAAATATTATTGGCTCATGCTGATAATCACATATCCATATCTTCACTCTTTTGAAGTGCAATTGGATCTATTTTTTAATCTACCGCTCCATTGATTTCTTGTGTCTATAGACAAAGTCGTCAGATCTGATTAGACTTCGAAGATCTATTCATTCTCATACACATGCACATCTGTCTAATCGACTGCGTGGAGACCTCGAAGTGCCAGAATAAGGGTAGAGTTTCCTTTTGAGCAGAAGTCAGAGACAAAATTTATTGTACGAGAGTTGGAGTCATCAATCAAGTTATTCCAAAGAACACGAGGTTTATTGAGAAAAAGGAGAAATATCAGGAAAGAAATGGGATGCTTTCTATTCTAAATTGCATTTTTTTTTGTGTCATTCCACCTATTCTTCCACCATTTTCCAGTCATGGCTCTCAAATGCTTTTGTCACATGATTCACAACGTTTGGGGTTGTATCTCAGTTTTCATTCGAATATTACATCACTTAAATCCTGATCTTTCTTTACACATCTGCATTTGGATCTGGATCTCAAATAATTTTACATTAGATAGAGGTTTTCTTCGCCACCATAGCAATCTAATTTGCATTGTTATTACGCCATTAGAATATTTCATCTGTTTATTCATCTCAATATTGTAAGTCGTGTTTTTTAATGTTTTATAGATCCTTTAGATTTAGCATTCAAATATGTATTAATAAAAGAGTGTATTTGAAGATAAAGATATACGGATTGTATAAAAAGTTTAAGTCTATGTTTTATAAATGTTATCACATGGTCAAAGTGGTTATTATTGGTTGTTAAATGTTGTACAAGTCATGTCAATGTAATTTATGAGTCATCATAAGAAGTCATAGTTTATGTCCTTTAGAGTCAAAAGTCTAAAAAAAAAAAAAAAAAAAATTGCCTTACGGATGCATTTTCGGTGTTACCCAACATCCAATTTTTGGGAGAATAAGATGAATAATATTACAGTTCTAATGATATTTTTGATGACTTTGAAGAAGGAAAATGTGCTTGGCTTTGGGGCTCCACCCCTCGACCCCGCCCTATATCATGACAGGAGCACGCCCAGGCACTTGCCCGGACCCTGCAAGGGTGCCCCTTGACCTCGTTGGGTTTGCCGCGCCCCACCCCACTTTGGAATTTTAGAACCAAAGCGAAGATTTTTGGGGAAGATGCATCGACAAAAGGTGGTGCAAATTTGAGATCCATGGTCAAATCGCGAGTAAGTAGTGACATTTATTGGAGGATGGAGGCAATGGAGGAAGGAGGTCAATCAAAACCTCTCGCCCTGACCGCATGAGAGTGATGGGGCCACAATGAAGTTGTGGCAAAGTGTGTGTGTTATTTTTCTTTTATTTCAGATTTGTAGTATGATTTTAGAGTTCTATTTGAATAAGTGAAATGTTCACATTGAGGGGGGGAACTGGAACATGGTCTCAATGTTCAATTTTCCCTCTATTAGTTTGTATTCAGTAAGTAGTGGTTCCTACATATTCCTTGAAGGAAAGACATAGTGGACAGATGAAAGCACAAAGGAAAAGCAACAACATGATATTTGGGTTGTTGGTTGTCTTGTAAAACCATCCTTTGTTTTAGGTTGTTGGTTGTCCTGTAAAACCATCCTTTGTTTTAGGTTGTTGGTTTTCTTGTAAAACCATCATTTGTTGAGGTTGTTGGTTGTCCTTGGAAAACCATCCTTACTGAGTTGTTGGTCCTACAAAACCTCCATTCACTGAGCCCCTATTGTTAACATAATTAATTCCCAATATACACTCCCTAATGTTATAAATATATTGTGACATTATTAATAAATTGTAATATTATTAATAATGAGTTAATACAACTCATATTAATAATATAGTTAATAGTTGTGTGTGAGTGAAGTTGTTGAATAAACAACTCACATAGCTATTTTGGTGTGTGAGATAATAAAGGGATGTGAGAGATATCCTAGGGATAAGTTTGAGAGATTCATGGAGAGTGATATGAGGGATTGAAGATGAAGTTTGACTCCACCTTTGTAGGAGATCAAACATTATAAAATGTAACCTCTATCATTGTAATTTATATCCCGAATGAATTTAATTTCCATATTTTATTATTCAGTGTTTTTATATTATATTACAGTTCTTATCAACTACTACCACGATATTTGGTTATAATTTGTCTCTCTTAATATTCTCAACAAGATGTTAAACCTTTTTCTAACTGAAGCCATCATATCAACAACTTCATTACTTTTCCTTGGAATGGTGAGAATATTAAAGGCTTCAAAATCTTCCAGAAGATCCCATACCCTGTATATTTTTAGGCTTTTAGTGAATCATTTTAGCTGAGATTTATCCTCTAACTTGGTTTACAATCGGATCGCTATCTCAAAGGTCTACAAAATTTTGATGTTCTTCTTTCTTGCCCATTGCAAGCCATGGATAAGGGATTCATATTTTGTTGTATTGTTTGAGAAACTAAATTGAAACTTGAAAGAGGAGTAATACTTCATACTTGTCGGAGATATAAGGAATAAACCTCCTCTTGCACCTTATTTGTTTCTTAATCCATCAAAAAACATTTTCCAAATGTTACTCTCCTCTTTATCAGTTGGTTTGATAATAATAGGTAGGGGTGAATTCTCCTCATGCAAAAAATTAATACCAAGTCAAGATTCCTCAATCTATTAGTATGGGTCAAAACCGTGACATTCATTTACCCATTCATCAAGTAGTAAGTCAGGAATTCCCTCAATCTAAGTATTTACTTCTTGGGTACTTGGACAATCTTCTTGATTAAAGATGGTACAATTTGCATTGATGGGATTGAGAATTTAAGTTTCTATATGATATGTGGAAATAGGTTCAAATTTATGGCATCCTTAGTGCTATACCTAGTTCTAAAGAGCATATGAGACCATTTAACTGATAGATATCCTCCAATTTTGGTAGTAAAGTATCTAGATAGACATAGAGCGAAGAGTGGAGGTAGATCAATTATGAAACTATATTGGGGAACTAATAAATTAGGGCATGCATGCAACATGAGGCTTAAACCTTTGATAACCCTAAAAATTCCCATTGTTGTCCCATCTAGTTGTACCACCCCTTTAGAAAGAGACTCATATTTGAGGCCTAGTTGGTCTACAATCTACTTGGGCATTACAAAACTTCTAACCCCTAAGTCAATCATGCAATTGAGTACTAAATGATCACCAATGATCAAGGATACATAGAAAGGAGGAGGTTTAATGCTATTTTTTAGATGATCCTCCTATTTTTTATATCATATTAGTGAGAACAACCTTGATTTTTTCCTTGGATGAATCACTTGGAAAAGGAAAATTATCCATAGTTGTTTGCATGAGATCTCTCTGTCTCCTCAGAATTTCTAGGGATTCCCACATCCAAACACTCACATTGGTCTTATTCATTTGTTTAATGATTTTAAAGGAAGTGTAATTATCCTTATGTTGCACCTTCAGTAACAACCTTTTCTTGCACTTGAGTCGATACGAAAGGTTATTTGGGCTGGTTTTGCATTTTTATACTTGGCCCATGTGACTTATTTGTTTTTTGTCGGCTAGATTTGAATTGTCACCCCCTTGGAGTGTTAGGGTAGGTTGAGAAGGGCCCACATTTACTGAATATCCTTCTTCCACATATTTCCTCTTAGATCTAGTATTAGAAGCCATGCCTTGAGGAAAGGTATGATTTATTCCACAAAAGTCATCCATTTTCTAGTTCACAAGTGAAGTATCACTTGGTGGTGTCTCTTGAGTGACAATCTACTTTACTGAGTTTCCTCTATGGTTGTGTCTTGAGAGGTAGATATAATTTTCACTATTAAGGCTTAGTTTAAAATTCCATTAGGACAAGTGGCTTGGTTGTGTAGAACATGAAAAGGAAACACCACTCATAATCTTGCATAAGATTATTCTAAATGAGAACCAAGGATTTGGATGAACTAGCCATATTTGGATTATATGGTTGAAATGGTCTTGCAGGGGGAAAATGATTCTAATTTTGAGGAGAAGCTTGGAATGAAGGATTTTTGGTTGATAAGAGGAATTTTTAGGTTGGTAGGGTCTAAAAATTTGGGCTTGCTACCTCTTAATAGGTACCAAATCATTCCCAAAATTTTGCAATTATTTCATTACCTCTTGTAACTCATTGAGGTACTTGAGGAAGTAGATGCTTGGCTAGAAATTTGATTTCTTGGGGTTGGAATGGGAGCTAATTCATAAGATTAACTAGAAGTGGGTGTCTCAATTTGTAGGAACAAAGGCATTAGGGGTCTAAGAGCTATTTTCCCATCCTGAATAAGGCTATTCTCAGCCCTAATAACAATGTCATAAGCATATGGTAATGTTTTACCCATAGATGAATCATGACCGATATATCACTATTCAAGGCATTAAGTTAATAGAGAAATGCATATTGGGGTGTAGGTCTTACCACTTGAGGAATTTAGTCCCAAGTCCTCTGAAATTTGATGTTAAAATCAATCATCTATTCATTTGGGGATCTCTTCGTTGTGGTCGGTTGCTCTATTAAAGACATGTGATCTGATTTTTCCTCGAAATGATCACAAAAGGTTGTGCCAAGTTCATCCCAATTGTGAATTGAAACGTGTCTCAAAATCATCTATTTAAGAGGTTTCCCTTTGAATGATGAATCCAAGAGTAAAAAATAATACATCATCCTCGGTGATAGAATGGACTGAACAAACATTAACAACATCTTGGATATGGTCAACTGGGGTAGTATGGTTTTCATCACCGAATAAATGGATACCTTAAAGTATAGAAATTGGTATATCATGTTGTGCATTGAGGGCCAAAGGACTACCACCATTGAAACTGAAAAAGGGTAGATTTATCTAAAGTTCCATGAATGGAATGTGTCTTAACACCCTAGAGGACATAAATAAGGGCCTATGGGGAGGAGGAGTAGAGAGGAATTTTTAGGGTGGTGATGGATATCAATGAACGATATACCTCTTCTTCTTCTTGGTGATAGCTACAAGTAGTCAAAGGGATCTCCAGATGTTATCCTTTGTCTCGTTTGTATCCTATGAAATATGCACTTTAACCGATGAAACTAGTATATGTGTAGTTAGGAGTCACTAGATGTGTTCTGTAGAGTTTCCAAAAGGATGTAATTTACCAAGAACACATAAAACTTGGAAAAAATGGGTTAACTTTTAAAGGGTCCCACCGGGCGTGCTAGAACTATTATCACAAAAAAATACCCTCTAATTTATCATGAATGAGTAATAAGTGTTTTTGGATAACATGGGATTGTTTCCAAGTGTGGGACCTTACTTTCTGAGAGAAACCTCCAGAGA
This sequence comes from Taxus wallichiana var. yunnanensis, assembly GCA_018340775.1. Lineage (NCBI taxonomy): Eukaryota > Viridiplantae > Streptophyta > Pinopsida > Cupressales > Taxaceae > Taxus > Taxus wallichiana. Next base: position 489,349,101 of record CM031239.1, read on the forward strand.
AGGTTGGTTCCTCTACCTATTTCTAATTCTAAACTACCCATACAACTGAAAATATAACTATCTAATCCTAATCTAAGCATTCCAAGATACTAGGGAGAGAGATATGTATGAAGGAAAATACTAATTTAAAGGAAGGTGATAACACCAAGAAGAGGGGGAAAGAAACTCTCCATGAGGGAAAATGGGAAAAAATGTAGAAAGAGAGGGAAAATTTGAGTGCCACAACCTAAACCAACATTCAAATTTCCACTTTCACATAATGCACAACATAAATGGATGCTGCAAAGTGAAAAATTATACATAACATACCTGCAAATGAATGAAAATGCAAGAACATGTACGAAAACATAGCTAAGGTAGAAAATAGCCAAAAACATGAATTTTATTGCACTAAAAGTATGCACAATGTATTATATTGCATGAAGAAGGAAAAAACAAATTTACATAAGTTCAAGTTTGAGGCTTGCAACTCATAAACACTTGTAATCACTCTAAATGAAACCCTTGCATTTCAAGAGGGTCCAAACTTTGAAAATGAGCCTCATTCCACAATATAGAGAAAATGGGAGAGAGAGAGAGGAGGAGGGAAAAGAGAGGGAAATTTATATTTTAAGTTTAACCCCAATAACATACATTAATTTACTACAAAATAGCATGTGAACTCTTCCAAAACCATTCCCTCATGCCATCTTGCTTATTGAAGAAGCAAAGGGTTCCATACTTCATTAAATGTGGATGGATGAACTACGAGATCCGGCTTTTGTCAAGACCGCGACCATGGAAAACACCCTTAGAAACCCAACATGAAGGATTAAGACCATTAGAAATTTGACCTTGTAATGCACCATGAGAAAACTAAAACACCGTCAAGACATTATACTGTCGAGCTCCTTGAAAAGTATGACATAAGGGAGGAACACCTTTTAGGAATTGGGAAGTAGTTGACATGAGACATGTTGACCTAAAAATTGTAGACTGTCAGGCTTGAAGTGGAAAACATAAGGCATAGGACATGTCTTAGACTTATCATGTCCCGATGACGAAGAATCCCGAAACACGAAACATTGTAGACTATCGGGTTTTGAAGCATAAAACATAAGACATATAACATGTAGGAATGTACGAAAAACATGACAATGTTAAAATGAACTCCCAACACCGAAACAACTACAAATTTGCCAAAGTGTAGAAAGAAAGCGTAGGTCGGCGAATGATGCTCGACGACATATAACTCTAAATATCTTGCTTGATATTCACTGGAATAGTTTCTTATACTCCCAAAAATCCTAATTTAGCTGATCGAGAGAATATTTTTCCCAATTTAATCCTAAATCATGAAAATTGACTAAGTATGAAAATGAAGGGGTTTGAAAAGATAGAAATGTGGTGCCCCAACACTTCCTTTTCCCACTTTTGATCAATTTACACTTCCCAAGTCCAAATGAAAGTGTAAGTTATCAAAATATCCCGGGGGGTTATTTTGGATAACATGATGTTTTCACTATGGGATGTGGATATTTATTTATTTATTTAACTTGACTAAGGATATTAGCTTCTTCCCCAAAGTAAGATTTTTCATCTAGGTTGATTTCAAATCCTTTCTTGTGATCTTTTGGTGGGATATCATCTCTAATTCCCAAAACCTATGTGATAGCCTCCTCATTTTGAAATAAATCGGTAGATATATGATCTTGTTAGTTCCATTCGATGAGGTCAAGGTTGTGAAAGTCGAGATGAATACTTAGGATGGAGTTGTCATGGAAAAGTCCAGTGGTGGAAAAATCATCATAAAGGATACAAGTGGAGTTAGTTTTATGTTGGAGGATGATCCCTCACCGATAAAAGTGGTATCACCGACATCATCATGAAAATTACCAAAGGATTTTAATCATATGCCATAATTATCCGGATTTTGGAAAATTAGAATGGGTTCATAGATACCTTTCTCATTAATGCCTAGTCCTTTTCCTTTGTAATTCATGATTTCAAACATCTTATTTGTTATGGGATGTTCCAAATATATAAAAAAGGTTAAAAATATTGTCATACAACCAAGAGTTAGAAGATATTCTAATGCTTTTGTTTGTGAGGAATCCTTCTTTAATAAATGATGAAGTTTGAAAGTGATGAAATGTTGGTTTTTTTCTTGTGCATGTTATGTAGGCTGTGAATTCTTAGGGAGAGGGGAAGTTTGGTAATGTGAAAGGTGTTGTGAAGGTCGTATTCTCCACAAACTTTGTCATTGATCTTGGATTTGATTTGGATGGTGAGTTTTGGGATGAGGATGGAAGTTGATCAAGATGGATACAAGATGGAGATTCATTTTATTCTAATGTGTCTAAGTCAAGGGAATTCTTAGTGCTTAAAAATATATTGGATTTACGATATTACCCTTTCAAAATTTTATAATATTGGAAGGTTTGTGGATCTCCAGGATTGTGATCTTTTTCCTTGATGTGGGAATTTAAAGCATTGATGTTAGGTGGATGCGATGGCTTGCATGGAATGAATCCATGGTCTACTAAGAAGGATGTTGGAGAATGGATCAAGATCAATGATGTGGAAAAAGGCTTGATGGGTGGGAGGCCCTACTCTAAGAGGAAGGGATATTGTTCAAGAGGAAGGGCTTTTGTTCGACATGTTGTCGATCAATATTTTCATACACATTGATGGTGATAATATTTTATTCCACTTCTATTTTTGAATTCCCAAATGATTTATTAGCTTTAAATTAAAAATCTTTAAATTTGACCCAATGTCTATAAGTACCCATTTTATTTTGTGGTGGGTGACGATGAATATAAATTATAATGGGAGGTTATGGGATGGATTATAATTTGGAACACCATTTTGGTTAAATATGATGTGTTTTTAGGAAATATATATGTAACCAAGTAATGGAATCGGGAAGGGTTAATATCATTGGGGACTATTGACTCTTAGAGAGTCTTATACATGATGTCCTTGTGAAGATTATATGTTTAGAGAAGATTAAATATGGATATTTATGTGGGTGTACTTTTAATTTACTTAATAAGGTTGTAGGCCCTTGGGAGCAGGTAGAGGAGGATTTTAAAGAAAGTGGTTGTATTATGCCTAGTTATGACAACACAATACATGGTTTGAATTTTGTGGTTCTTTACATGCTTTTCGGTGTGGGTGGATGAATCCAATGTGGGAATCATAATATGGGAAGATTTGTGTTTAACATGGTTGGGATTGTTGGCTTGATATTTCGACCTTGATCCAATTATTTATTAGTTTGACCATGTTTAGGAAAGGGGTCTTGGTATATCCCAATATTTTAGTTTTGTGAGTTGAGAGCTTCATGTCCTTTGAGTTCAATATACACACAATTGGTTAGATCTTGAATGTAGTTTTTTTGTTTCATAGAGTGATAAGTTTAATGTCCTTTGATATGATGATAGTCATAATACTCCTTATCCTTGTACTAATTGGGTTTGGGTTTATTTCATTGAAATTTTTGTTTGGATATTGGTGTGTTCACTTTTTCTAACCAATGAAAGATGACTACAAGGTTTTACCTAAATGTGTATATTTTCTTCATTTTGTTTCTTTCCTAGGATTCCCTAGGGATGATAATATGAGGTGTGATTTGAACCGCTTGTATGTTATTAGAGTTTTGACACCATTGTTAACCCTAATTTTATCCTTTTTAAGAACTTGTGGTTTTTAGGTTGTTTGTGATCATGATGGTCTTTGTTAAAAATATTGATGAATCCCATTGCGATAATGGATTTAATACATGTTTCATTTTTCTACAACTTTTTAAATGTGTTAACACGATGCATTTGAAGATGAAAGGTGATTGATTAATTAAGGTTAGGAACAAAATGCTAATCAATTATTTTTGGGGATTGAGAAAGTAAATAAACTAGCTAGGAATATCCATCATTGCAAGATGGAAGGAAATATTTCTCCATTGCATTATTTTATGTTGTAAAATCCATAATTGTGATTTTGATGTCATGTTAAAATTCAAGTGTCTTAAAAATCTATCTCGCATGGGTCAAAGAAGGTGATAATAGAACGTTTGGAAAGGTTTGAGAACCATTCTAATGCTTGTCCACCTAGGTTGTGAGGAAATAATCTAACTATATAGTTATCATTGTAAGAAACCTCTCGACACAAAATGAAGAAATATTTCACATGCTCTTGTGGTCACCATTTCCTTTTACTTCTCGAATTTTCTTGCATCGAAGTAATGGAAAGGGACGTGCAACATTTATTGATAAAAAATGATAGGAAACAAATCCTTTAATTTGAAATTCTTGTTTTGGCCCCGATTACCCTCTTGTAGCATTTTAAAAATATCCTTCACAACTTACCTTTCTTGTGTGAATGTTAGGCCTTGGATTGATGATTTAGGAGGTAGGATGAAGTTTGATTTAGGTGGCTTATAGGCGTGCTTGTATATTTTTAGTATGATATGAATGTTTTGATTCTTCAGGACTAATGTGGGAGGATAAATTATCCAATTGGTGGCTCATTTTTGTATTTGATCATGTATGTTTTGATTATTGTTCGAGGATTTTGTTGTGCATATTTGATTATTTTCCCATTTTCATGATTTGTTTTACCATGGATGATTCTAGGATTAATGTTCTTATTATAGGTTTTGATATTGTTGTTATTGGTTTATATATTTGGTCATGTAATGTTTAGATATTTTCTAGATGTAGTAGGTGATTCTAGATTAGAAGGATGTATTTCACCAATGATATTTACTCAATTTTTAGATTAAAATTAGTAGGGAGTTTTAATCCTAGGTCGATGAGCCTAAGAAGGATGTTATCCTCATTTTTATACATGAATTATCCAATTTAAACGTGAATGGTCTAAAAAAATCATGATCAACATCAATTTCACTTTGGATAGGAAGGATAACATCATAGTCATGGTGACCAAGGGGTCCATGGTAGATTAATGGATTGGTTTTGGAATTTTTGAGTCAATATCATGTAGTAGGTGTCATGTATTTTTAAGTTCGGGTTATTTTTATCACCGATATGTCGAAGGGAGAAAAAAATCATAACATGATAACAAACTATGATATTTAGATGGGTATACAACTATGTAGTCACCCATAAATATATCTCAAGGGCACGATTGGGTATATTAAATAATGTTGTTGTCCTTACACCACTACATGTCTATAACAAAAGGATAATATGCTAGGATAAACTAGGCTACTAAGGAGTCATCGATATGTAAATTGTGGTATGTGAGGCCCAAATCCATGAAAGGTTGTTATCTAAGGCATGTGTATTGGTGAAACCACCTCACTTAATATGAACTAGTTAAAATTGAATTCTCACTTAGCCAATAACGAAAAATCCTCAAAGATTATTTAGAGTCAACTAGAACACATAATTTGGACGAATGCTTAGAGGTCAAATCCAATTCATCATAACATAATAAATAAAAATGTTGTATCCTAACTATTAATGATTCTCTAGGTCACATTTTGACACAATAAAAGTGAATATGTAGTTAGGATGAAGGTTATACACACACAATAAAATGAAAAGTAAAAAAACAAAGATCAAATGCATGAAATAATTAGACCTGAAATAACTTCAACCAAAAATATACATGTAAATACTAGTAGTTTTATATTTAAGGATTTGACATGTTAATTTAATTTAATTTGAATCAAATCTATATTTCGGAGTAATTACTGTAATGAATGATATAAAAATGATAATATATAATAAGATGCAAACGAACACACATGTACAATGTGAAACCCTAAGAAAAAGGATGAGATAGAGTGGCTTAGCTAGTTTTTGAGCATTGGGAGTGATCGGGTAGGATAACTATTGAAACAAATTGTAGGCGGTGTCATCAAAGATCACTTTGGAGGTTTTGAAACTCAGAATGTGCAGGACATGAGTGCCCAAAATAGGAAAAGAGTGCTTGGGTGCTAGTGTCCATTTTGGATGCTAGCATCTATGTGAGTAATTAGGATATGATCTCTTATGTGTAGTAGGAGCTTCTTTTTCATTCTCTGTTTGTCACTTTAGATTCACTTCTAGATCGTTGAATGTGCCTCTAACCAGTAAAAATGTTGTCTACTGCACATGTCCACAAACCACATCAAATCTAATAAAAATATGTAGAATGTGGAGTCGGAATGACCACGGTGGTCACTGAAAAGTGAACTTAGTACCAAGTGTTACACTACGTTTGGACTCCATGTAGTTCTATGTAGAATTATGTGTAATGATGCCCTATGATACCTTTGTACAAGTTACACTAAGATAATGAGATGGATCTAGAATGCTCCAATGATGAAAATGTGTGCAATGGAATAGAATAGACTTCCCCTCTTATGTTATGTATGTAGAAGTGATGTAAAGCTTGTCCCTTGAGTGAATGTTCTAGATGATTCATGTGAAGAGCTCTTGTACCTTTGGATGAAAGCTTAGATGATAGTAGATAATTCTAGTGCTTGGTACCTTATTTTGGAGATGCCACTAAGTATATATATGATTCCCTTGTTTGAATTTCATAATTAACAACTGGAAGGTTGACCCATAAGTGAAAAATATGTCCAAAAGATAAAAGAGACCTAAAAGAGTGAGAAAGGGTGAGAGAGGGTCAAGATCACCCAAGAGGGATAAGAGCACTTGGAAAATAGTGTCTTGACTAGGTGCTAGTGTTTGAGGCCATAAAGGATTAGCCGAGTCAAGTTATGGCTAGGTCAGTAAGATGTTTAAGACCAAAGATAAGAAAAGAGATAAAGCAAAGAGGCCAATAATCGTAATTAACCAATATTTTTCTTTCTTAGGAATCATGTATACATTAGTAAGCTTTAGGACCTAAAAATGTACCCAAGTGCGTGATTTTGTGTCTTTATTTTCCCCCACTTTATGTTGTTTATTGAATAATCGATAGTATAAAGTAGATATAAGATTCGTACCTTATGATTCTCAGAGAGAAGAGTGTTGCTAATAGCATGTCGTGTGGACAAGTGAAGCGTGAAGTGATCACAAAGTGAAGCATTGAGACTAGGAATGGGAAGTTGACCCTAGGGGTGAAGTGTATGTGTAGTAGTGTCTTTGTTAGAGCTTGTTCTCATTGATGTGAGTTATTTCTTGTTGCTATAAGAATGGACCTATAAAAGAAGAGAAAACAAGTAGTCAAAGTTATGTATTTAAAATATCAGAGAAACATATGTATAAGTATGTAAAGATTGTGTAAAAGGAAAGTGTACACCTGATATGTAAGAGAATATGAGATAGAAAGATTGTTTTGTTTGTTTGAAGTTGATGATTTAGATGCCGATGGTGAGGATTTTGGGCGATCTCACACCAAGAGTGAGTTTTTGGGCAATCTCAAGCAAAGAGCAATTTTTTTAAGGTGATCTCACGCCAAAGGTGATTTTTTGGGAGATCTCACACCAAAATAAGAGTGTTGGGGAAAGAGGTCTATGTTTTCTCTCCTTCTATGAATCTTCCCAATAAGCACCACTATAGATGGTACATCCCTGATTTGTTTCGATTGTTCGATCATGAACCGATAGAGTGTATTTTGTAACTAGAGGAAAGTGCATGCTATCTTTGGAGAAATGATATGAAGACTTGTACATTTTGTACTAAGATATTGAATTTTTTCCCCCATGACACAAGTGCCAAAGGGGGACATAAACACCACCGCTCTCTCTGTGAGTGCTAGTGTTTGTTATGTGTTTAGGGGACCCAACAAATTACCAATATCGTGGAAATTTGAACTCGCATACCTTAAGCACCCCTGACTAGAGATTGTTATGTGTTTTGGACCCAAGTCTCAGTTATTAACTATGTTCTTGTGTTGATTCTTTATTATGCTATGATGTACTCGTATCTCTTAGCTCCGTAGGGGTTATTGTTCACCCAATGACTCCCTCATTTGGGGTGCATGTGATGCGGGGATAATTTTGCGGTGAATAGTAATATGGCAAAAATTCATTTTAGGAAATTTTGAAAAGGTGAATTATTCGGAGTGGGTCGGTGTCTGTTTGCCTAAAATATATAGTATATTTTTTTGGGGGATCGGCTTCGCCTTCATTTGAAAACATCTCCTACGGGTAGTATACCTCAAGTAGCTTAACAAATTACCAATATGTGAAATTTGAACTCGCATACCCTTAAGCACCGTGAGATTGACATCGTTAGCCCGGAGTGATTGTTGACGTGCGACAAATGCAGTGTTGGGCGAAAGGGCATTATTGACGCAACACGCATGACAGGCAGAGGAAGTGTTGACGCGCGACTTGGGCAAAGAAGCCGACGATATTAAGGGCAAAGGTTATGGCGACAAGATATTCGGATGACGCGCGACAGGAAATGGGTTGTTGATGCGTGACAAGTGCAGAGTTGACACGTGACAAAGACCTCAGATAGGGACGCGCGACAAGACCTCAGACATTGGATAGAGTCGCTACTTGGTTCTTTTCACACGACGCAGACTCTTTTCTTAATAATGGAAGGTGCCACTCAAAGAATACGAATAACCTAAAAGTAAGTAAGAAATCTCGAAATCACTCTTCAAGTATTTTGGAAACTCATGGATACAGATATTGTAAATACCAATCATATAGATGCCACCACAAAGAATCGAATACCGATCGCGTGGAAGGTATTATTGAGGTGGACATGCATTCTCGCACAAAGATCAAAGTCAAACAAATGAAACCTACGATAATATGCCGATCTTGAAGATATTGTTCCGTTGGGTGCAAAGTAAGTGCAGCTAGATATCACAGATACAAACACTCAAAGCAAAATGGAAGAAAAATCAAAATCAAACTCCGGTCCAAGAAAGAGGAAACCAGTGATTGTGATATTGCTCAAAATTCTACTCAAAAAAGTAAAGCATCAAAATGAACAAGAATATGTGGACCATCGCGTGACATACAAGTTTGATTGGGCAGCTAAATTTCCGTTTATGAACCCGTACAATCATCTAATTATGAAGAAATCCCATTCGAATGTACATGTACAATATGTACGTGGAAATTGGGAAAGCAACAAAAATGCAATCAAGCTAGACACTACTATAGAAAAAAATCAGGAAAACAATATTTAATCGTAATGGGGCGGATGGCCGTAAAATCAAAACACATAGGTGGAAAATCAAAAGAATGCATGCATGTTAGATACGAAGGAATATGAGGCAGAGTAGAAAAAACACAGACATCTCTTGGAAAAGGGAGGAACGATCACATCGCATATTGGTAAGATGAAAGAAACAAATCTACATGCAAAATTCATACAATTCTCTACTCTTTTTCAAATACTAAAAAAAGGAAGAGCGATTTCAGATTTCCTCGATTTCAAAGTTTTGTATCAATTTAATGGAATGCTGAATGTACCTCAGTCTCATTGGTCTGAAAGTAGTGGATGGGAAATGGAAAAATGCCTCTCAATGATAGAGAAGGAAGATTTGAAAGAGAATGTAAAAAAAGCAAACTTTATCTCTCTTTCAATTGATGAAGTGATAGCAGTCGACAACACCGCATGGGTATGTATCCACATCTATACTTTAGAAAATCATATAAGGACACCTCATCTGTTGGGTGTTATGAAAATGGTTGAAAACTGCAATGCCGAAAACCTATATAAAATAGTTGTTTCTCATTTGAAAGATGTTGCTAGAATGACTGATTATGAAATTGCTATTAAGTTGGTTGGTATGCGAGAGCAGATGGTGCATCTCATCATGCAGGTCACCGAACAGGGCTCTATGTTAGATTACAAACAACAGTGGCCCCATATATGCTACCAATTCACTGTATGGCTCACAGAATGAATTTAGCGTATAAAATGGTAAGCAACCATGAAAATGTTGCTAAATTAGAAGACCTTATAAGAGAACTTCATGCCTATATGTCAAGCAGCCCAAAGCATTTTCTCGAGTTCCAAAAATTTGCAATTGGAATTACAGATGGCAAAAAACTTCTGAAGGATGTGGAGACTAGATGGATCTCTTTGTATGAACCTGCATGCAGAGTTCGTGAGGAGTATCCTTCATTGGTTGGTTTCATGCACAAATACCGTCATGAAGTTGATAGGGCAAGGGACTTGTTGTTCCGTTTAATTGATTTGGAGACATTGCTTACATTGGTTGGTATTCTTCCAATGTTAAAGGAGATCAATACACTGATGAAGCATGCACAGGGTAGATTAATCTATATTGTGGATTTTATACGGATGAGAAAAATGGTATGTCAAAGTCTTGATATATTGTATTGCTCCTGTGATAGTTTTGATGCACTGTTTTTGAAAATTGGAAAGATTTATTAGATCTTAAAAATCCTAACACCTTTTTTGAGATTTAATATCCACGATCACCTCTCGCATCACAAGTTAATGGGAGGGAAATACCAATGCACATTTTGCAAAAACGTCAAGATATTACAGATCGAACGAGAAGATGTTCCCGTGACACGTAATTTGTTTGAGTCTCATATAAATAAACAAGAATAAAGCTTAAATTTTTTTGAAACCTTGTCATCGTAAATTAGGAACGTTTCAGTAAAGATAAAATTTCGAAGCCATGGGTGTGATGAATCCTAATTTTTGGAATATCAAGGTGGCGTGCAGACTTTTGTCGTAAAGCATTTCCATAAATCAATGGGTACAATAATGGAACAATTTACAAAGACGTCAGAGCTCAAGGGTATGGAAATCAAAGGTATACTGAATGCCAATTTATTAAAGTTTCAGTCAACAAATTTTGCAACAACAATGAGGAACCAATATAAGAATTTAGATCAACCTTCTGAAAGTGGTGCTATTACAAGGATGTGGCGAGGAATCTATCAAAGTTCTATCTTACAAGAAGATATCATGAATATTTCAGATTATATGAGTTATGCCAAACAATGATTTTGGGGTCTATGGAGGATGAAAGGGTTTTCTGGGCAGTGCATTGTCATTTATAAAATCAAAACCGAGAAACAAAGTTGATAAAAATCTAGAAATTTGCATGAGGTGTTATGTTTCTCAATACTCCATCGAAACCTTTCCGTTTGACAGAGAAATTGCACACTGGAATTCCCTTTGCGAAAGAAGAGGTGTGAATAATATAGCTACAAGTACAAATATTCCCAACCTTGAGAGTGTAATTGGCTCTTCGTCACATTCTACGTAAGACAACATCGAGTTTGATGAAGCTTATTGATAATGGATTGTTTCAACTTTAAATAGGTATCTTCTTTATCTATCTTTTATCTTTATCATTAAAGATGTTACAGGTCTATATACTAAAAATGTCAGGCAATTCACCCATCTATCTACTAATCCATTTCTCGTGTTGGGTTTTTTTAAAACACAGATCTAGCTCATTACTAGTGGCAATGATGATTTCAACTTTAAGGAGGTATCTTTTTCCCCTTAATCTTATTGTTTGTTACTATTCATTTTTTCAGCTCTGGTTATCATTAAAGATGTTACAGGTCTATGTATTTACATTTAGTTAAATACAATCTTTTTATTTTTTGAAAACGTGGGTTGACATCCGTCCGAGGAAGTCACATTTCTGACCGACAATGTCGCAACTCACCCATCTATCTACTAATCCATTTTTTGTGTTGAATTTTTTTAAGACAAAGATCTAGCACATTACTGGTGATGATTTCAATTTTAAATAGGTATCTTCTTCAACATAATCTTATTGTTTGTTACTTTACATTTTTTCAGCTCTTGTTATCATTAAAGATGTTACAGTCTAATTCTATATATTTACATTTATTTAAAGATATTGGTCTATGGTCTATATATTTAAAGATGTTACCGGCACTTCTCAGATCGACAATGTCGTGCAAACTACCCTCTATCTACAATGTAATTTAAAACAAAGATTAACCGTTAGAGCTTACCCCTTGATGATTTACTAACAAATCTAATACCAAGAGGTAATTCTAAACCTTGCCGACTCAAAATATTTGTCAATTAAAGGTTTAATTTCAATTACCATTCGAGGGAATGGGCCCTTAGAGGTTAGATGACACTCTTTACCCTGATTTCTTAGAATTATATTTAATTTATTTTTTATATGTGCAAAATCCTTTGATATATTTTTTTTTAACTGTGGATAAACAATACATTATACAATTTTAAATATAAGTCCACATAAAATTCCTCATCATCCATATATATCATATCATCACCATATCATTATCATATCCTTACCATACACACTCACAATTATTATTAACACAATTATTTATCTAATTTAAATTTATTAAAACAATTCCATTTTTTAAAAATAATTCATAATCATATCATTACAATACACTATGCCTATCTAATGTCATCTATATCCATTCTAATCACCTAAATGTCATCTATATCCATTATAACACATTCCATTTATTTATCATCTATATCCATTCTAATGACATTATGACCTAGATCCATCATGCCTAACAAGTATCCACCAGAATAATTATCTTAAAACAAGTACAAAAATAGAGAAGAAGAATTAAAACACAAGTACATCATCTATATGATAAATCTATCATCCACATTAAATGATCAAAAGTCCATATATATCATATCATTATAGAGAATAATTATCTTAAATCATCGTTTTCATCATCATCTATCATTAATTATCAATTATCATCATTCATCATCTACGTCCACATACAATTCATGACAATGCAAGTAAACAAGAAACATACATATAATTCATGATAATCACCATCTAATGCAATTAAAATTAAAGATTGTATATAAATCCATATAATTAAATTCAAATACCATAGTACATACTCAATAGTAGAAGTTTTCAAATTCAATATTTAAAGTTTCCTCAATAATAAAAGTTTCTAGTTTTCAAAACCCTCTTTTTCTTTATCCAATTCTACTCCTCTGCTCTCTTCCCCAACGACTTCTTCCACTGTGGCTGTACCTCTTTCCCCAACACCAGAAATAACCCCTGAACTTATAAGATCTTCCGCAGCACTGTCCAGATTTTTTAAAATTCTTTCTTCTTGATTTGTCGCATCTCCATGCGACAACAAATTTGGATCAGCTGCTGCTTTAGCTTTGAATAATATGTCAGGGTCAAAACCATGCTCTTTAATTATCCACTTTAGTGTATTGTTTTGTTTGTTAACCAAAACAATATTTTGCTTCAAATTTTTTGTCATGGATAAATCGTTTTTTCATTGTTTCCAAGTGAACTTGCAAAACCTTCACTTGACTCTTCAAATTTTCATATTTCAACTGCACAAAAAGAGTAATGTCAATTCAAAATATTACTAAAAAATGAAAATTTCAAATTAACAAGAATGATTGTTTGAATGTAATAGTACTTACAACCGCTCTATCTCTTTCGGCATTTGCGATGCTACCAAATCCTTGTTCTCGACCATTTGTTAAAATATGCCCGGCCTCGCACTAATATTTTCCAATTTGTTTAATGACTTATCTAAAATGTCATCTTTATAGTTGTTGTTATACGTGATAGTCCCACTTCTTACTTGGGTAAGTAAGGAATCCATCTTTTGCAAAGTCGATTCTCGGACTCAGCACGTATAAACTATCCCGCCGCCAATAATTTTCATAACGACTAATAATTTCATTGATAAGAACTTTAGCCCTTCTCTCCCATTCTATAAGCTGATTGATATGAGGAAGAATAAACTCACTCACATGGGATTGACAATCATAACCAATTAAGTTCTCCAAAGGAAAAGGTGGCAACTGTTCACTATCTGAATCTGATGAAGACGATCTTGCTGGAGAAGTATGGGGGCTTTCAGCAAGATCAATTGCTACTTGTTTCTGCCTTTGGGTGGGTTGATCCTATTTGTGAAAAAATTAATCAAGATTTAGATAAATAAATTTAAATCGAAATGTAATTCAAAATTGTAAAGCATATTTAAATTGAAATTTGAAGTATACCTGCTGGCCTTGAATCATCTCGCGGGTATTGAAAAAACTAGTTGGGTCATTGCTATCAATGCCCAAATAATCTTCATCTAAATTTATATTGTTCAAAACAGATATGCCTCTGCACGGGCAAGCCACCAAGTGAGAGAGTTGGAATTCAAAAGGAGGAGGCAATGTTTAGTGTCCCACTAGGGGCCGGAGCAAAAGGCATGCGTTTACCAATGTTCTTTTTCACTGTTCCTCTGGTTGGCATTTTAAAAATTATTGGTTGAGTGGGTGTCGGTGCCGCGGTTTGATCAGGACTGACATGTGCTGAAAAGTACAAGAAAAAAATGAAAAATAGGAAAACAATTCATAAAGTCAAATTTTTTGAAATTAAACGCATACTATCGAAAAGTCAGACTTGTTGCCGAGGGGTTGTTTTTCTGCTACGGGTGGCCTCAGTAGGAGTTGTACTCAGTGTCTGCTCATAAGATATGAATGCATGCGACTGTATGGAGTGAGTTGGGGAAGAAGGTTGAGTTTGTGAAACAGTGTATGTTCCAAAGTCCCTGCAATTCATCAATATTAAATGTTGTCAATTCATTTGGTTAAAATTTAAATTGAAAAATAAATATGCAAATTTGGAATTTGTAAATAATATATGAGAAGGTATTACTTCTCTGGCGTTTAACGAGTTCAAACTGTTGAGGGTTTGGAGAGGAGTGAGCTTCCATTTCAGATTGGGAGTCCCCCAAAGCCTCAGCGTGTTGTTGGCCTCTTCCTCTCGATAATGCCTTTTTTCGGGGAAGGGCTTCAATAAATCTTCTCTGCAAAACATTAAAATTTAAGTTTTAATAACTGTGCACTGTAATGTCAAAAATTGAAATACAATTACAAACTAAATAGTTTATACCTGTTGTTCTTCAAATGGAATTGACAACTTCATCAACTCCTCATCAGTGCAAGTAGGAATTTTTTTATCTTTTAAATTTAAAAGTGCCTCATAATAAAGGCCGAGGAGATAGTTTGTTGAATAAATGAAAGGTTTTTCTGAAAGTTTTGAATTTGTTAGGTCAGTTCTTATTTTTTTGGATAGATATGTGCACCAATCGAATTTTTGTTTTGAGATAGTGGCAACAATGTATGCAATGGCCCAATTTGGTATATCTATTTGGCGACCCTGCAAAACAATTCTGGATTGAAAAAATGAAATAAGTGCAGCAAGAAAGTGGTGTGTAATTGATTGTGTATCCACACCACGCCTGGATTTATTGACATGGGCTGCAAATGTGAAACAATGAAAATTACTATAAATTTATAACAGAAAATTGTATCAGAATAAAAAATATGAATTAAAACGAATTATACTTACAATCAACATGGAAACCGAACGTTGATTCGAGAAATTTCTTGTCTTCTTCCATGAGTGTTGCTTGGTCAGAATAATTGGTAAATTTTTGAACTAAGGCCCGTAAACCGATGGATGTCATTTGCTTCGATATCGAATGGAACATTCGCCATCGCTCGTAGTCACATAAAAATGCCGCCCTCTCAATTGTAGGATGACAGAAGGTAATTCAAAATATCCGGATCTGTTTCAAAATGGGGCATATTAACGATCCCTATAAATTCACACACATCCATCAAATCTTTATATTCTCAAGACATCTTTAAAACAGTATGGATGTGAGGGCATAAGGGATTCCTGTAGTTGATCTTGGAAATCGATTGAATTGGATTCTCTTGATTTTTTTGTTGAACTTGCAGTTGGGAAGCATGTGAAGTCGACATTATAGTTGTACTTGCGTCTTTGACAACGATTGAGACCTGCAAAAATTCAAGAGCGGGAAGGTGAAAATGAGAAAATGACCCGGTTCAAGGGTATTTATAGCTAAATCAAAGCGCAATGGCTTCAATGACGCGTCAATGGTCTTAGCCGACGCGTGATAATAGCCTTACGACGCGTGTCAATAGGAGCCAACGACGCGTCAATAGGAGTCAACGATGCGCGTCAATAGGATCGAAGGACGCGCGTTAATAGATCTGAATGACGACGTGGGTCAAAGGGATCCAAAGGATCCACGTGGCGGCGTCAATAGAGAGCGACGCGCGTCAATAGGAGCATGTGACGACATCAATTGGAGCATGAGGCGCATCAGGAGCCATGTGATGCGCTGTCAAGAGCCAAGACGCGCGACGCAAGGCCAATGACGCGCAATGATTATTGGACGCAGTGATCATGATGGAGCCATGATTAACACACGTCAATTGGAGCCATGAAAACCGTTGACTTGTTTCCACGCAATTCGAATATGCCAAAACCTTTCGTTGAAACTAGTTCTGGGATATTCGCTGTATTTTCCACCTACAATTTTATAGAGGTGTCTTAAAATGAACCCGATGTGATGAATGTAAGAGAATGCATCAAAGGAGAGGACCTAATACCGATCAAAATTGATTATAGGGGGTAGGGGATGTCGCACATGTACAATGATGGCACATGAAACACGATCGCTAGTAAACAAGTGTTAGTATAAAATATCAAATGTAATAGAAGATAGAGTAACAAACAACTAGGAAGACAAGATGGAGTGATAAAATTGTGTTTTAGATATGGGACATCACTCACAATATCACAAGACAATCAAGGCCAAAGAGGCCAAAAGCATACAATGATCAAACAAGACATAGGGCATAGCTTGCAAATAATAACAAGCGATAGAAAGCAAGAAGTGAAAGATAACCATGGTTTTATAGATCTTGTAAGATAAATGCTATACATGAGGCACCCATTAGTATGTTATAAAGATAAATAGTATGTCAAGGCATGTATATAGCAGTGAAATAGTAAGTGAGAGTTCCAATAAGTAGGAAAGAATATAACAATAGAAACCGTAATGTATAGAGTATGAAAGTAGTAAAAGTAGATGCCCTCAGGATCCTCAATGGGACTAATGAAGCATTGTGTTGAGCATCATGCATCATTTATGAATCTTTGAAAGGTCCTACATTCACCTCAAGACACCAAGTGAATGTGCATGTGTATATAGAAAAATATAATGACATACTAATAATCCATCTATCATAGAAAACAAAGTGTAACATGTAAGTAGAATAAGCTAGCAAGAGTAAATGCAACTAAGATATGCAAATGCTACGTGAGTCGACGATGATGTGATATGCTAGGTGTGAAGATGATAGGAGCAGCATTTTTCCCGTGGATGTGTATGAGATGAGGTTCATTTAGAAATTCCCACTCAACAATAAAGAATGAACCATAGAAAAAGAGTGTGTCATCGAGAAATGAATCTAGTATGTGAGAGTAGATGCTAGAAAGATGTATCATGAAGCATAGAGCATGAAGTGTAGATGAGGTGAGGTTCATTTTAGAATTAGACCTCAATAGTCGAGTATGAACCATGGAACTAAAGTGTGCCGTCAGTGATGATGGTACATGTGTGTACCAATGGTGTAGGAGTGTTTAGAAGGATTACACATAAAGCGTGAAGTGTGAAGTGTAGTAGTAGAGATTAGAGACAAATGATAGCGATGGAAGGGGGAGAGAAAGGGTAATTTCCCAAGTGTGTGAGGGAGAAGGATAAGGTGAATTCATCAAGGGGATCATCAATGTCAAGATCATAACTAATAGGATTGGGAGTAGAGACTTGGTAGGCAATAGTGTGAGGTTGATCATATAAAGAGCCTATGCGGCATAAATTATAAATTGCCCATAGCGTATTCGATTCGATGACGTAAGTTGACCAAATGATTTAATATAAATTGAATTAAATATTAATTTCAGAGTAACTACTATAATGAATGATATAAAAATGCTAATATATAGTAAGACACAAGTAAACAAGCATGTACAATGTGAAACCCTAAGCAAGAGGAGGAGATAGAGTGACTTAGCTGATTTCCGAGAAGTTTGGGAGTGATCCGGACAGGATAACTATTGAAACATACTATGGAAATGTTGTCAAAGTTTCTTTGGAGGTTGTAAAACTTAGGAATGTGTAGGAAAAGAGTGCCCACGATAGGACAAGAGTTCTTAGGTGCTAGTGTTCATTAAGGCGCTATTATGTCTGTGTGAATAGTAAGGATCTAATCTCTTCTCTATAGGGAGATTCATTATTAGTATTTTTTGTCACTCTGGATTCACTCCTAGATCACCAAATGTACCGAACATGTAAAACAAGTTTTCTACCTACACATGTCCACAAACCACATCAAATATAATAAAAAGATGAGTAATGTGGAGTCAAACTAACCCCGGTAGTCACACGAAGAGTAATATTAGTACCGAGAACTACACTACATTTCAGACTCCATGTAGTTCTATGTGAAAGTGTGTGTAATGATTCCCTAGGATGCCCTTGTGCAAGTTGCACTAAGATATCAGGCTAGATCTAGAATGATCCAATGATGCAAATGTGTGTAATGGAATAGAATAAACTTCCCCTCCTATGTTGTGTATGCAAAAGTGATTCAACCCTTGTACCTTGAGTGAATGTGCTAGATGATACCTTTGAAGTTATCTTGTGCCTTTGGATGAAAGCTTAGTTGATAATAGATAATTTCAAAGTGCTTGATTCCCTTATTTGAATTTTGTAATTTTTAAGCTGGAAGGTCTGACCCATAAGTGAAAAAGATACCTAAAAGATAAAAAGACCCAAAAGAGTGGGAAAAGGTTAGAGAGGGTCAGGAGTGCCCAAGAGGGATAAGAGTACTTGGGAACTAGTGTCCTAATTGGG
The DNA here is from genome assembly GCA_018340775.1 of Taxus wallichiana var. yunnanensis. Taxonomy (NCBI): domain Eukaryota; kingdom Viridiplantae; phylum Streptophyta; class Pinopsida; order Cupressales; family Taxaceae; genus Taxus; species Taxus wallichiana. The sequence goes on from CM031239.1 coordinate 489,367,747, forward strand.
TGATAGTGTTTGAGGCCATAAAATATAATTCATTCAAGTTCTGACTAGGTTGTAATATGTGTAAGACCAAAGATAAGGAAAGAGATAAAGCAAAGAGGCCAAAAATAGTTGTCAACCACTATATTTCTTGCTTAGGAATCATGTATACATTAGTATGCTTTAGGATCTAGAAATTTACCCAAGTGTGTGATTTTGTGTCTACACATGTGATTTAGCTGAAAAATAGCTTAGAACAAAACCACAATAATAAATATATCATGCAAGTTATAAATTTTAATAATAAGATATGATAAGATTTGTGAAATGAATCATAGAATCAAAAACGTCACTATAGGAAGTAAAAACGTTATTACTAAGAGAAAAACACTATGACAACAACATATACATTAGGACCTACAAAATGATGTCAAAAATTAGGAATGTTACATATTTGATCAGAAATTATAGGAACACAAACGAAAATGATACAAAGATGTCATAAATGATAGAAAATTGTAAGACAATGTCAAAAATAAAAATGTTATAGATCTGATCGTAAATATTAGAGATACAAACATAAACATTACAAAGATGTCAAAAATGTTAGAAATATGGAATACAATGTTAAAAATAAAAATGTTATTGATTTGATAAAAACATTAGGATAACATCAAAGGTGTCAGTAACATACATCAAAATCAAGTTATAAACATATAAAAATAATACGTCTCTATAAATAGAATTATATGAACACAGAGGTTAGAAACATTACTAAATTTATTAGAAACACTATCCTTGAAGTTGAAAACTTGAACACATAGGATGCAAATGCCAATACGTAAATACATGTAAAATTTAACAACAAATTAAGAAAAAAAGCACAAACAATGTTAAAGTTTATATTTTGATTGATGAAGAAGACTCTTATACATGCAAGAAATACACAATAATCACAAACACTTACAAATATGTTAAAATGAAAAGGAATGTATCACCGACAATGCTAAATGTGTATAAGAAAGATTTATATACATAAAAAAGGAAATGAACAATAACATATTCCTAATATAAATAAAAGATAATGCCTCAAGAGTGTGTTAAGAAGAAGAAATAAATACCTAAGCATAAAAAATTACAACATCTCCTGTTGCATGAATTTGGATGCTTAAGAAATTTGTACAAGATTTTGGTGGCATGCTTGTAGGAGGGAGTGAAAGTAGGAAGCTCTCCCAAAATGGAATGAATGATAAGATTGAAAGGGCTCCTACATAACATGATTTCATAATTTAAAAAGGGTTTCCTAAAATGGAAATATTTTCTTGAGTTTTTGTTTTACAAGGTACTAGGAGGGGTCATTTTATAGGTTCCAAGTACCTAGAAGGCTGTCTTATTTTAAGATATGTGGGATAATGGAGATGTAGGATTAGTGACTAGTTAAGTAGGGTTAACTACTGATTAATTGCTTATGGGATGTGTGAAGAGTTGGGGATGATTTATTAATTAATTTTCATGTTTGATAATGTGATTTTTAGCTAGAAATGATTTGTGTGTGGCAGATTTGGGGTTTCTACAAAACACATACACATCGAATACATAATGGCCTTGTGAAGATATTTGAAACAAATAAAAACCTATACTTATAAATACCATTTTCAACTAAAAACTAGTAATCACACCCAAGTGGTGAAATGAAAATTCCAATAAGGAGGAACTAAAGAAGTTAAAGTTAAACGAGTGAAGGTGAAGCATTACATGGGAAGAGGGTTGATGAAGAAGGGGATTGAGGTATGAAAATTTCAGCCGTGGGGAAAATATAGGAGGGAGCATATGTGATCTCTCTTTCTTTGGGAAAGTCCCACATGGACCACGTGTCATTTTTGTGAACCACTATAAGGTGAAAGGGGGTGTGATGCATAGATTCTTGAGGTAACATACTACGGATATACATCTAAAACTAAGTCCTTTTCATTCAAAAAACTATAGAAAACAATAAAAAATAGAAAATATTTGTGAAAAAAAGTAGCATATATTAAGAATAAATTTCTACACATATTCTAAAGGTTGCCACAAATTGAATAATAAACAAATATCATTAATATAATATATCCCACAAACATAAAAATGCAGGGATAACATCTCCGACACACATTCGATAAAAATAATTACCTTTGTTTTGCAAAAGTGAAAATGCCACAACATATTTACAAAATTGAATCTACAATGTTATGGAAGATTCATAGGAAAACATGTGCACACATATTCATTTCCCCATGAAATTACATAAGTATTGTTTTAGAAAAGCATTAAAGATAAATTCATATATATTATTCCATGTACTAACAAAAATTAAAAAAAGGAAAGCATTTATTAATATATAAGTGACACCCTTTGTACACATATTCATCACCCCAATAACTTACATAAATATCATTTCTAACAAGCTTTAAAGATATATGCATATATATTCTTCCATGTACCAATAAAAATAAAATTAGAGCATAAAATAATTAATATTTGAGTGAAACCCTTACGAGGTGGAACACCATGAAGTGGAGATGCCAAACATAGACCATGGTGGTGATGTTTGTAGAGAAAACAATCCATCAACCACGTTGGTATCATGGGTAGAAATTCATGGCTAGATGGATGCATTCAAAAAGTCTCCTTCACCACTATTTGCAGATGGGGAAGTTTGAATATGTTTGAATATATCATAATTCTACCCTTTCCCACCACATCATCCAGATCTTCCTTTGGTTAGATTTTTGGGAACGTGTCCTTTGTGCCTATTCATATACCCACATCCATGAGGAAAAAACTGGTTTTGGTTGTTTGAGAAAATTTCAAAATTTATGCATGGGCATCACAATGGGTCAGAGGGAATAATAATGGTTTCTTTGATTTTGAAAAGGATCCGAATAGTGTAGTTGAAATGGTTAAAAGTAATATTACATATTCTTTTGATTACAATTTTTTAGATGTAACACGGTAATATAATGCATATTTTACTAGTATTTTTTTTTGAGATTTCAAGGCTTAATGTATTTTTGTAAGGGTTGATATGCAACAAGATTTAATATTATGATAGATTTGCATTATTTATCACGAGGAGCAATGAACTTCATTGATGATTATTGGTGGTGTGACCCCAATGGGAGCACAAATGAAGAAAGAGGCTTGTTGACTTTGTTATTACCTTCAGAGAAATACCATCAATGGTAAAAATAATTGTTTCTACATGGTGGCGAACCTAATAAATACAACAGGTGAACCCACCATTTCTTCCATTTATTCCATGGCCATAACCATTTCTTCCATTTCTTCCATGTTCATAACCATTTCTTCCATGGCCCACTCTATTAACAACACCATCTTAGTAGTTACTTATAATATCATCTCCTGTATATGATTAAAATTTGAAACAATGATGATGGCAAGGTTAACATGTCAATCCCCATAGTTAAATTAAAAAAACCATTAAAATATTAGATTTAATAATTGATACAAATAATTTTCCTATTCAATGTAATGTTTTTGAGTATCAAATCTATTTTTATAGCCATTGTCCCAAAAAATATTTACTTTTTAATGACCTCATAACTTTTGGGTTTACTACAATTACATTATTTTTTGTTATAATAACATAATTGTTAAACTAATATACCTAAACATTTAAAAAAATGAAAATAGAAAATACTTTAGAACATAAAATATGGTATATTACGATAAAATTTTGACACATATTATAAGGGTCAAAAAAATCAATATTAAATAATATTAATAAAATACACATCGAAAACATATGATTGCATGGGATATCAACTCCCAGCCAAGGATGAGATTTAATGGGAAGCCTCAACCTTCAATTTTTTTGGGGACGGGAAAATATCACAATTGATTGTCATTTTATCAATTTTGTTTAGTTTTAAAGTTCATTATGTATATTTTTATAAGATATTATATTAATGGGAATATTAGTAATAGTAAATGAATATAGAAAATCCTTACAATATTTATACCTTATTAAAAATATTGACAATTTTTATAAACAACTACATATCGATAGGTGATGGGTTAACATTATTAAAAAATTATGAAATACATATACATCCATCAAAAATGGGTGGGATAGGTGTTTAATCTCAAACCTTCTCCCAAAACACAACCAATCAAAAAATTTCTCTAGTTGTTGTAGAAGTGAGAATGCCGAACAAGATACAAAATTAAATCTTCAACATTTCTCAAATTTCCAAAAGGAAAAAATGTGTGTACATATTCATCATCCCAATAAATTACATATCATTTTAGAAAAACATTAAAGTATCCTACCTTAGTACTATCATAAATGCAAAATATAGGATACCTCCGAGTGACACCCTTACAAGGAAAACAACATGAAAAAATGTCATCTCATAATATAGATCCAAGGGATGTCATAGATGGAAAATCCAGTGGAAATGATGCAAGCCCGATGATTCACACCGAAGGAGGAAAGCCTCAAGTCATTTCTCTAACATTCAAATTTTCCTCACTCTTAGAGGAAAATAACCTCTCTTATTGAATTTTCTTAAGAAAATCTTGAATTCATGGTTTCTACATTATTGACCACATGTTGATCATGTTGGTGGTTCTAGTGCCACAAGTATGAAAATAATCCATTAGATGTGTTGGTGTTCTAGGTGGAGGGTGGGCCCACAATAATAGGAGAATAGGTGGAATCATTCGTAGTCCCTTCATCGGTGCCTAGAAATAGGGAATCTTTCTTCATGCTTCTTCCCTTTCCCACCATGCCCTTTAGCTCATCCCACACCTTCCTCTAAGATTTAGGGTTCATAACCATTTCTAGCATTTCCCATTCGTCACTAACATCATTTTGTCATTTTCATCTTACCATCAAAATTTAAAACAACCATGAACATGAATGAATTCTTGACCATGAAAAAATAAAGTAAAACATTAAAGAGAAAAATTAAAATTATATTGTGTTGTACTCAGAGAACATACCTATCCAATAAATTTATAATATGGTTCAACTAGGATTAGTCTCCAAATATGTAATAAAGTAAATAAATGCAATAAAGAAGTATGTAAATGACCTAAGAAACTATGTAAAAGGAAATGATAACCCTAATGTGCAAGAGGGAAAAGGAAATAACTCAGTTGAATAGGAGACGTTCGCAGGACAATGTCACAGAGGTCATGGAAAACTGGAAGTAGAAACAAATGTATACAAAATTGAAAAGGATGGATTTGGAGTATCTAGTTGGATTGGAGTGCTTAGAGAGGGATAGAGGGGCCTATGGGTGCTTTGATTGGTCTACAAAATGGGTGCCTTGGTTTGTGTAAAAGCTTTGAAAGTGATCTTCACTAGTTCGGTAGATGGTCTGAAACCCTCGGCCTGTCTCCTCATCGATTCTCTGTCTTATGCTTAGATGTCACCAATAATCCAAGATGAAGGAAAGAATTACAAGAACCCAAAACAAGCATCAAACCCTAAAAAAAAATACAAATGAATGGGTTAGACTAACCTCATTTGCCACAATAGTGGGCTTACTAATTGAGCATTGCACTACATTTCAGACCCAAATGTAGTTTTGATGAGTGTGTGCACAATGTGCCCTAGGTTCCTTATGCTAGCCGCACTTTGTGAAGTAGTGATCAATAACTGAATGTAGAAAATGTAATAGAATGTGTGCATGGAGTATAATAGAATCCCCCTTATGCAGTGCGATGTAGATGAACCAGCCTTGTCCTTGTGATGGAGCTAATGGATGCAAATGATCTCCAAATGGATGCAACTCTAGGTGGATGATAGTAGTGAATAGTGCTTGGTCCCTCATTATGGTCTCATAACTTTATATTTATAGGGTTATCTTGATCTAATTTTGTAATTAACCCCAAAATGGTTAACCACCAAAAAGATAAAGATCTCAAATGGCTAGAAAGAGCCCAAAAAGTGGTGGGAAAGTGCATAATTTTATGTCTACACATCCTATGTTGAGATTTTATGGGAAACCTCTCTTGTCAAATTTTTTTGGGAACAAAAAGTAAAAAAATGTTCCATTTTACCGATTTTGTGTACTTTAGAAGTTCATTTAATACAAATTTATAAGAAATTATGTTACTTGAAGATTAATAATAGAAAACAAATATAAACAATCCTTATAACATATATACCTTATTAAAATATTGAGAGTTTTTATAAATATCTATGTTTCAAGAGGTGATGGATTAACTCGATGCAGGAGCATCAATTTCATAGTTGAATAGAAAAATGTTTTTAGGTTGATATATGTGCTAGAGGGTCCTTTAGGTGTCATAGTGTGTTTGGAATCCTGGAAGACCTCATTTGCAATGTAAAATTGAAACTATGTGTTTTCCCTCCAAAATGAGGTATTTGAAAATTTGAATTCCTGAGGTAAGAGTGAAGAGATCAAATGAAAATTAAAGGATTATTAATTCTTATAAAGGTCGTGTAAGACCTCATGAGGGGTAAAGAGATGTTTTAAACCTTTGTTTATGTTTTCATGACCCATGGTCATCTTGACATAGGATTGGTCAACTTGAGTTTAGATGTAACCACATTTTACTCTTGATAAGAGAAGGGAATTCAAATGATAAAGTTAGTTAATAGTCTGGAGAGGAAGTTACAGAGGGGGTAGAGTGTGAAAGATCCATAGAGAGGCTCACGAGGTTTGAGAATTCAAGAAGTGAACTGCCCCGACCTCTTGTGTATTTAAAGTGTTAAGATTGTACATCCATTTTTGCATGAACTTTTGAATATGATGTTTCTAGATATTTGTATGATTAAATGTGCTTATACAATTATGTTTATTACATATGATAGAGAGTGAGCTTTTATGAGTCCATGAAGGTCTTAAATGTAGGTGTGGAAAGAACTTTTCATAATAATGTTGGCTTACTCGAGAACACTTGTGTATTTGGAGATATAAGGTAAGGGTTTCCTCTGTATCTTTGTATATGACTTGTAAGATCAAGAACTAACCAATATTCTTGTATTTTTTTGAGAATTTGAGGTACCATATGTGCATTCCACCTAGTGGAAAGATAAATAAGGAATAGGATCTTAAATACTAAAAAATTGTGTTTGAGATTCAAGGGACTATTCTTGAAAGAGTAAAGGGATATTGTAATTTAATAAGGAAAATTTGAGCCTTGAAAATACCATTAGGTGGAAAAAGTAGTGTCATTGAAGGTTATTTACCCTTGAAAGAGTTTATAAATTCAAAAATTAAAAAATAATCTTAGAATTCTAGTTTGTTGATGTGTAAACCCTAATTTAGGGTTTAAGGGAGAAAATTATACATAACCTCAAAATATTTTATGATCCTTGCTTAGAAGGAAGGGGTAGTGGGTTTTAGGTGTGAAAAATAAGTTTATGAAGATTCAAAGAGAATAGTGGTTTTTTGAAAGTTCTAGAAATAAAAACATAGTTAGAATACAATCCATTTCCATGATACCCTGTTTGGAGTGCTAAAATGTGAGAAAGAAAATAATATATTTAATTAATTCCATTATAACTTGATGAAAATGTGAAGAAATATACTTCTATGGTTCATGAAGGCATGTGGAAAATTTCAGGAGAAAAAGAATAATTTAAGTGGGTGAAAATTCATAAAAACAATCCTAATTACCATGTTCGAGGGTTAGAGCACCAAGTTGAGAAAGTATTTGCTATCTAGACTTGCACTAAATGAAATAACCTAAAATTTGGTACATAAGAGGTTATAAGCATTCTCAAGATTATTACGAAATAATATTTAGTCAAGGTTGATAGGTCTAAAGGACAAAATATAGTCCTAGTTGTGTAAGCATACCTTGTTTATGGGCTTAAAACACAAGATTGGATCAAATGAAAGAATTCATTATTTACCTTAGTGGTATTAGTGTTGTGAATGGAATAAAGTGTTAAATATGATTGAGGGCCAAGGAAGCAAATAAGTTAACCTAAAAATCATGAGAACTAAGTTTAGAGCTAATGGCAAGCTTTGAAGACCTAAAGAAAGAGGAGAGAGAAGGGTGATTTGTAGGAGTTCAAGGGTGAGAAGGACTAAAGAAATTGTTCAAAATATAAAACTCAATAAAGAGTGTCTATAAATGATTTTAATTCTATAGGAAACCTTATAATTATTCTTAGAAGTGAGAATTCATCCTAGAATAGGGCTAGTGGAATGAAGACCTAATTAAGAGTTACATTTGCAATTTGAGGGAGTTGATGAACTGTTAAGGTTTGAAATTGAAGTATAAGTTGTATAGGGTAAAGGGTACCTAAAATTATGCTTATTTTGTGTTGAGATGAGTGAGCCTCTCCAAGCTATAAGCTTTACACTTTTTCAAGGCTACTAGAATGGACAAGAAGACTATATGAGGTTATAACAGTGAAATGTCACTATGAAACTTATCAAATGATTTGGTCATGTTAATTAGATGTTGTTGAGCATGTTGAATGTGTTCAAGACCATTTAAACAGGTTTGAAGTCAATTTGGGTACTTTATAGCATTTGGAAATCCTTGTGTTCTTGAGTATTTTGACTAAGTTATTGGAATTGTACTCGTTATCTAACAAGTTGTTGGATAATAGAAGATTTTTTTGTAATAAGCTTTATATCACGTGGTATCGATTAGGCTTTTATTGAGAATTGCATATTGTTTGTTGCTAACAAAAAGTTGTTTGAGCATGTGAATGAATTTTGATAGGTTTTGAGTGAAGAGCTAAACAAAGAGAGAAAGGCAAGTGACCGAGAAGAGAGAAAGAAAAAGAGAAATGGATGGGGAAGAGATAGTGAAAGGGTTGGTATTGTTGTTAAGCCAAAAGAAGAGGCAAGATGAGAGAGAAAGAAAGAAGAAAGAGGAAAAGAGGAAAGATGAAGTAAGAAGATAAGAAAATTGGATGGAACAAGAGTTGAGAGAGCTGAGTAAGGATGTAGAGAAGCTTGAAGAGTTGATGAGAGATGAGAGCATGATGGAAGAGAACAATGAAGTTGGATTTGTGATTAGAAGAAGGATAAAGTGTCATATAAAGCTACTTGTGAGAAGAAAATAGAGGGTACAACTAAGAGAGATGATTAAAATAGAAGAAAAGAAACTGAGGAAAGTGGGAAAGCAAGTGGAAGAGGTAATTAAAGGGGTGATCTATGAAGAAAATCATAAAATTTTGATGAAGAACTGATAATAAGCTTCTTAGCTTGCCTAAAGGAAGAATAAAATGAAATGTTTTACAAAAATGAAGAAGAGGATGAAGATGGAGAAGAGTATTATGATGCTTGTACAAAGTTTGAGGATGGGGATTATTTGTTTGAAGGTGAAAGTTAAGATAAAAGTGAAGGAAAAACAATTATTGATGACAATTTCAATATGGAGCAACTAGAGGATGAGAAAAAGGAAGTGGTGGAGACTCAAATGTCTTCATGTTTTATATCTAATGATTAGTTTGACTGTGAATATGTAGGTATGCTTGATGAAGAAGTGAAGGCAATTGAAAGAGACTCTCTAAAGAGAGCTCAAATGATGTCACATCCCACATTTTCATTTCATGTTATCACAAGATAGGGTTATTAGCGTGAAGTGGATCACAAGGACTTGGGGATGAAAAGCGTTACCCAACTAGTATCGCAACTAGGTGTACACACGTTTACCTTGAAAAGGATAAACATGTTTACATGTAGTTGAGATGCTAACCATGTAACGATGCTTTTCACCAAGCACTCGCGAGATATCTTACGTTAATGCCATATTTTTCTTGCTTGATTGTTGAGTTGCTTACCTTGTTGAGTTTGATGATTTCCATGTTTGGGTACTTTGCTTGGTTGATGCACTTATTATTGATATTCTTAGTTTACCTTTCTTACTGGAAGTAATGACTTGCAAAGAATGATTGAATTTATACATGGTTGTAATATATTATTTCGTTATGTAAAAATAATGGTGAATGTTAAAAGTACTAACTATTTTGACAATATAATGATAATTGATCATACAACAAGGAGAGGGCCTTCAATCGGAATAGGTAAAACATTGGTTTCGTTAAGGTACTGGTTTAAGTATCTTTCTCATGGAAAAAGGATAAAATGGTTTACTTGATTATGATTATTTACTAATTTGATTCATAACATGATCGTAAAGTATTTATCATGATTGTCATTCATTTTGATTAAACTTTTGGTTGGTAAATCACCTTCACCTGATCGATACTCCTTTATTAATGAATGATCGATTACATCAACGGTTGTACTGGTTTGCATGATTGGTTTAAATCAGTTTGTTGATATTCCCTTAGCCGGGTAAAGTTAAGTATAAATGTTGAAAAGCAATTTTGTATGGTTTATTAAATGGTTAATATTGCAGTCTTAGACCGTAGGCATTGGCATAGATTATTATTAATATGGAATAACCAAATATATTAGCATTGTATGATGTTTTAACGACCACGACCATATTTATGACTTTTTCTTTGTATGTGCGTTGATATTCATTTGACCTTATTAGAATGGAAAGTGTTGTTATTGTTTATTCGGTTGAATCATGACCCATGCAAGTTAATTGGTATGGATGTTAAAGCAATCTTCGACCAATTGAATTAATCTCCGAGTTGGTTCAGGAGGGAAATGGGATTAGATGTGGCGAGTTAAGTGAAATGCCACTACATGGAACCTATGGAATTTAATGTCAATTAATGTATTGGGAATCTCAAGCTTCCTCCAAAAGATACCCTTACATGCATTTTTTGAAGTCCATTTTAATTTTTGGGTTATCGTTTGAGTTTTTCTTTTGGTTAGGTTATTGCATGCATTTTTAATATTATGTTTTTGTTGAGATAATGGTGGAAATCATAATGGCTGAACCCTGTGTTATTTAAATTTGGGTTGCATAGTTCATGAGGTGGCTACTACTTTGAATCTAGGTCATATTATTTTGAATCGGGTGTGAATAACTTGGTGTAGAAACCCTGCGTGATTGGTTGAAAGTTGTTGAAAGGTTTTTATAAATTTTTTCAAAGGATTATATTTTTCCAAGTATGGATTCACACCCCTCTTTCTAGTTACTTCTGTAATAATGGAATGGGTTACTTCATTTGGAATAATGGAATGGCGGGTTTGCCTATATGATTTTCTTGATGGTTTACGGCGATCTAGTATATAACATATAATTAGTTAGCTATGTGATTAACCCAAGTTGTGTAAAGGGATATGCCGGTGCTTGATTTACCAAGTTATTCCTTATTAAGCTATTTCTACATATGTTTTAACCAACTTAAAGTTGTGGGTGTTTATTTATTCTTGATATCTAATTTATTTTCCATATCTGTCCTGCGTGCATGCGTTTGTTACCCCTTTGAAATAAGGACCCAACTCATGGGTTCTAATTTTGGATAAGAGCTTGTGGAGTTTGAAGATTTAGTGTTGTGTCAAGTTTGTGGTTTCTATCATTATAAATGATCTCTTGAAGCTTGAAACCATGTACTATTTTGGGATTGTTGTACCCAACATTGTTTATATGAGTTTGGGTTATATGGTTGGTCACCACTATTACAGACCTACATGTATGTGAATGGTTAAAGTTTCTTTTCTTCACTTTTAAAGAATAACTTACCAAGTAGATCCCTATTACGAAGAATAATCTTAGAAGTGAACCAAGAATATGCTCCTATGTATGGCCTAAGGCCACTATTGCTTATTAGTGTTACTTGTTATTTAAGTTACTATGGTTAGTTATTTTCAAGTGATTTCTACTTCTATGGTTTAGCTTGTTTTTAAATAGTGAAGTAAGAAATATCATAAATGATGATAATGGTTGTGGTTGATAACATAACATGAGTGAATGAATTTTTTTATCAATGAGAAAATAGAAACCTATTTATATACCTTACATGTCAAGGGAAGATGATAAAATGTACATTTTGTAAAATATACATTTGGGACTGTTATTGTAATTCAAATAATTTGGATGATATTAGACAACTTTATTGGTATGGGAAATAAAAAGGATTATTTGATAACTCGAGGATGTACTTAAGTTAATATTATAATTTTTTGAAAGATACTTTTCACCTTTTCTAATTTCAAAAGGGGCAATCAAATTGGATATTTTGTAATGTAAATTACTTTCTTGGATAGCTTGGTGAAAAGGAAGATTGTATTGTTAATGTGATTCAAGTTTCATGATACATCAACCAGATTATGTCTTAAAGTTTTACGATGTTTAAAGTTGTCAAGGATAACAACTTGTGTGTTTTTCATTTGTTCAATATTATATTAAGTACGTGTAATGTTAAATATGAACTAATGCCATTAAATAAAGCATTAGGTATTCAATTATTTTGTAAGGAAGTAACTCAAGAAAAGAGATGTTGATCCATGCCAGTTCTCCAAACTGACCATGTACATTATTATTTTTATCGATAGATAACATGATCGATTAGTTATTACAGGGATTAAATTTGGACTATTTACATACATGCTCTTCATGCGATAAATTGTTTATCTCATTTGTAAACATTGATTTAGTGCATACTTAAATTGGATTGTGTAATCCTTATGGAGTGAAATATTGTTTTGCGTATTTATAAATGGAAATTGGCTAATTATATCATTTTGAAATTATTATCATTGTACTTTTGAATAAGGAATTATCCTAAATGAGTTCAATACATATTTTATTATTTGACTAAATTCTTGTGAGATGTAATAATGATGTACGTTGATTTCATCAGCGGTTGTAATTGATAATGATTGTGAAACAAAATGAAATTGATTAATCATTTGTGCTTTATGATATCATTTAATCTGAAATATTAAATGACAATTATTATAATGTTAATCATGACATCATTAATTAATGAACATATTAATGAAAAAACAATTAATGTTATTTGAGATATTGGTATAAAAGAGTTGTGAAATAAATATATTTCTTTGACTTGATCAACAATATTTAAGTATATAAATGATTAACTATATAGTACAATCTATTGGTACATGGATAAATAATTTTACCTCCATGAGAATAACTTAACAATGCATAGTAATGACAAAGTATAATAGTACAACACTTGCAAATCAAATATTCATGATCAAACAAGAATGAAGCATTGTGGAACAATGCTAAAGTTAAACTTACACAAATGTTATATATATATATATATATATATATATAAAAGAGGTACTTACCGTTAGATGTTGTTAAATTGAAACACGACATCATCAAAACTGGATTGAGATGATAACCTAATCATTCATAAGATGGCTAAACTAAAACTAGTCTTAACGAAGGAAGTCGTAAAGTGACACTTTGAGTTTGGAAACTTAGAATGATGTTAATTAATGTGTTATTAATGACTTGTCATTAATCTTATAACCTTACTTAAACTCTTAATGGTAAACCTACTATATAATCGTCTTACATATCAAGTAGGCATGGACTCTAAGTCCCACCTATCAAAATGAATGTACTCTGATCATACCATCTTAGGATGGCTACTAGTAAAGGTAGTGATTAATTTTTTATATAAGTCAAAAGTATTCATTATTTTTCCCATAGGGGCCCTCATATGGGACGTTAGTGTATACTCAAGTCGAAAGGTGAGACCTATATTTTAGGCCTTCATAATACACATTTAAAATATTTCGCTATTAAGATGAAATTTAGATAATTGTGTGGTATAACTATGCGGTTATGAGACAAGTTTCATCTCGACTTGTGTGTGGTCACGAAACTAAGCATACAAATTATATGTTGAAAAATTTGGCCTAAGCAGTGTAATAGTTGAATACATTGTTAGATTACCAAGTTCCTAATTAACAATGTGAGATGCCGGTTGAAATTCAAGATGCCAATTTTAGGTAGACACATAGGAACTACAACTTGATTTGCATACCTAAATGAAGAGGTTGATCAATTACATACAAGTTATGCACACTCGAAAGAGTGAAGATAAAGGGGATTAGGTAGATCTAATTGACCTATACAGATGCACATGTGTTTTGACGTGACCGAGATGGATTCTAAACTATATTATTTGTTGAATTCTTATTGCTGCATTTTTAAAATCATTGAAGGCATGTAATGGGGTTAAGGGGTTTGTTTAAAAACAAAATTCCCTTAATATGGATTTGTTATAACATTGGATGTTACAAATGATGAAGATACTAAAGATTAGCGGCATTCTAGAGAGAAAAATCAAGAAGAAGAATACAAAATAGAGAGAGATGTAAGGCAAAGAAAGCAAGGAAATGAAGAAGACTTAGCTAAGAGAAATAATAAATCAAGAAAATACTATGATTGGAAGAAGAAGAAGAAGAAGAAGAACACTTTGTATTGGGATTCAATTTCTTCCACCTTGTAGATATGATATAGGAACATCAATTACATAGTTGAATAAAACAAGGTATTTAGGTTGATATAGGTGCTAGAGAGTCCTTTAGGTGTCATATTGTGTTTGGAGTCCTAGAAGATCACTTTTCCAATGTAAAATTGAAACTATGTGTTTTCCCTCCAAAAATCTAAGATAAGAGTGAATAAATCAAATGAAAATTGTAAGGATTATTAATTCTTATAAATGTTGTGTAAGACCTCATGAGGGGTAACAAGATGTTTTAAAACCTTTTTATGTTTTCTGACCCATGCTCATCTTGAACTAGGATTGAGTCGGCTTGAGTTTAGATGTAACCACCTTTTACTATTGATAAGATAAGGGAATTCAAATGATAGAGTTAGTTAAGAGTTGGAGAGGAAGTTAGAGAGGGGTGGAATGTGTGAAAGATTCATAGAGAGGCTCATGAGGTCTAAGAATTCAAGAAGTGAACTGCACAGGACCTCTTGTGTAAATGAAGTGTTAAGATTGTACATCCATTTTTGCATGAACTTTTGAATATGATGTTTCTAGATCCCTTTTATGATTAAATGTTGCTTATATAATGAGGTTTATTACATATGATATAGAGTGAGCTTGTATGAGTCCATGAAGATGTTAAATATAGGCGTGGAAATAATTTCTCATAATAAAGTGTTGGATTACTCGAGAAACTGTGTATTTTGAGACATAAGGTAAGGGTTTCCTATGTATCTTGGTATATGATCTGTCAGATTGAGAAATAACCAATATTATTGTATTGTTTTGAGAGTTTGAGGTATTATCTATGTATTCTACCTAGTGGAAATATAGATAAGGAAGAAGATCTTAAATACTAAGAAAATTGTGTGTTTCAAACTTGAAAGGAACGTGTTCTTGAAAGAATAAAGGGATCTTGTAATTTGATAAGGAAAATTTGAGCCTTGAAAATACTCTTAGGTGGAACAAGTAGTGTCATTTAAGGTTCTTTACCCTTGGAAGAGTTTATGAATTCAAAAATTCAAAAATTTAGAATTCTTGTTTGTTGGACGGTGTAAACCCTAGTTTAAGGTTTAAGGGAGAAAAAGATACATAACCTCAAAAATAATCTATAATCCTTACTTAGAAGTAAGGGAGATTTGGATTTTAGGTGTTAAAAGTAAGTTCATGAAAATTCTAAGAGAATAGTGGGTTTTTGAAATTTCTAAAAATAAAAACACGGACAAAATACAGTCCATTGTTAGGATACCCTGTTTAGAGGGCTAAAATGAGAGAAAGAAAAACATATATTTAATTATTTCCATTATAAATTGATGAAACTTTGAGGAAATATATTTCTATTTTCATGAAGGTATGTGGAAAATTTCAGGAGGAAAAGAATAATTTAAGTGGGTGAAAATTCATAAAATAGTCTTGATTGCCCAATTTGAGGGTTAGAAGTTGAGAAAGTGTTTGTTATCTAGACTTGCACTTAATGAAATCACCTAAAATTTGGTACATAGGAGGTTACAAGAATTATAAATATTCTTATGAAGTTATAAGAAGATTGATTCAAGGTTGATAGGTCTAAAGGACAAAGTATAGTCCTAGTTGTATAAGTATACCTTGATTATGGGCTTAAAACACAAGATTGGATCAAATGAAAGAATTTATCTATTTCCTTAGTGGTATTAGTGATATGAATGAAATAATGTGTTAAATATGAGTGAGGTCAAGGAAGCAAATAAGTTAACCTAAAAATCATGAGAACTCAGTTTAGATCTAATGGCAAGCTTTGAAGACCTAAATAAAGGGAAGAGAGAGAAAGGAAAGTCAGCAGGAGTTGAAGGTTGCGAAGTACTAAAGAAATTAGTGAAAATATAAAATTGAATAAAGGGTGTTTATAAACGATTTTACTTCTGTAGGAAACCTTATAATTAGTCTTAAAAGTGAGAATTTTTCCTTAGACATGGCTAGTGGAATGAAGACCTAATTGAGAGTAACATTTACAATTTGAGGGAGTCAGTATGAGCGTCAAGATGTGAAATTGAAGTATAAGTTGTATAGGAGGTTACCCAAAAATTATGCTTAGTTTGTGTTTATATTTGGGCATGTAAGGAATAATATATTGAGGAGAGGGATATAGAGGGGGAAGAAAAGGAATTTTCATGGTGTCATCAAAAACAAAAATACTCCATCTTGAACAAATATGAAAAAATCACTTTTTAGGGAAAATATTTGGATGTAGAGGAGGAACATAAAAAACTCCACACTCTAAATCCCTAGTTTCAAAGTTTTTTGTTGTTTTCAAGTCATATCTAGAGGATTGACATTTTTTGTTCTAGTCTTAAAGTTGTATAACTTTGGTTTCTTCAATTGTTATAGAGCTCTTAATGCACAAAGCCCCTTTGTAACTCACTTACCTCTACGTGTAATGTTCTATACTACCCACATTGTCCCTATCTACATCTTGAATATTACCTCTCCAATCCAAATTATCATGGATTCAAGCTCCTTTCCTCTTCTAACTCATGGTCCTAGTCTCCCCAAGCTCATCTCAACGAGGTAGATTCATTCATATTCTTCCACCAAATAATCATTGGCGACCTATCTTAGGCTCTCCTTCTACTATCTTATCTATCCAAGCCAACACATATCCCATAAGCTCTCCTGGCTCGGCTCAACTCGTCAACTCACTTGACCCAAAATAGGCCCTCCATACCAAGTAGAGCTCAATTCATTTTTCAACCCACAATCGTAATCAACTCGTTCCCGACCATCTTTATTAGATATTTTAGACACCTTATTGAGCACCATCATGTGTTAGCTCACCCGATCTACATAATCAAGCTCAAGTTACTCCGAATCCCATAACCAAGTCAATGAGGACAAGGAATATGCGTACTATAAGGCTCTAGCTTGATCTCCACATAGTGAGGCTTATTCTCAACATAAGTGAGATACCCCTTCTCAAATAAACATTAAAAGTGTAAACCAATGATCTCATTCCATATCTCATCCTACACGACCTTAAAGACTTAGCTCCACTCAATCCTATCTAGGGAAAAGTGATGACATAACCCAAAGAAAAACACAAAGTCACCAAAGAACTAAGTGAGCCAAAGACATAAATCCAAGTGTTGGAACCCTAACCCAAACTAATCTCATGTGGGTAATAATTTTTTTAAGTCTCATTTTCACAAAGTTTTATTCTTGAAGTACATTTTTACCCATAATTTATCTCAACAATAAGCATATCCCACTTTGTTAAGTCAACAACATAAATGCATTTCCCTTAGTGAGGTCATGAGTTTGAATTGTCCCAAAACCCATTGTTTTCCTTTCTAACTCGACTTGGTAATTTTTGACCTATAAATAAAATATATCTCTATATAGGGATAAGACCCTATAAACACGCACCTTAACTTTAGGGGTGCGTAGATATATGTAGGTGTATTTTCAACAAAAAAAAATCATATCGTTTTTGTAGTATATGATCATGCCACATCACCATTTTCATTTCATGTGTTTATTTGGAGGGAAAAGTAGATTTTGAATCGATTTAGTATAAAGAAAAATGGTATAAATAATTTGAAAGAGGAACCAATGACCGAGCACCATATGTGTCACATTATGAATGGATCTTAAAAAGTGTCATTCAAAAGGTCAACAACTCTTAGTACTTTTTTAGTAAGCTTTGGTAAAACTAATTGTACATGTTTTGATGCATGCATAACTATGGGGTCATCTCCCTAGTTAGATAGTGATAGGTTGCCCAAGTGGCTCGAGAGAAATCCTTAAAGCTGGACATATAAGTACATGGGTTTCAAATCTTAGCCACTACACAATTTTTGAAGGGGCTATTACATTAGAACCAAAGGAGTAAATTTCATTAAAGTTGATGTTTTTGAAAAATAAAGTACTATTATTTTTGAAACATATAAAATTATGAGGATGGGAGGGATCGAGCCAAATATCATAAAAACAAAAAATGCAAAATTGTCAAAAATAAAAAGGTTTTTTTTTGCATTTTGATAGAAAATAGCAGCAATTGCCTAAAAATTTAAAAATGCTAAATTTTCAATTTTTTTCTTACGGTGTGGGGGAATTTTTATTACTACATATGTTTCCATTTTTGTATTAGTTTGCATGCATCAATAAACCTGGAAAACCATTGTGCATGTAAAAATTGATAAATTGTAAAACTAGTTTTAAAACACACTCACAATATATTTGATCTCATCAGTAACATTTGGTATCGCGATGCCTCTGGATCACACTTATATGTAAGTAATAATGATCTTTTCTACTACATCCAATTCCTAAAATAGTTTTTGTAGACACTCAAATTTTCTAATTTTCACTTTGGAAACCCTTGATTTGATTATGCACTCTTGCTATGATAAACACAACTTATCCATTCCCAATTATCACTCTCCAAGGTCCTTTATTTAGCTTGTTTATCCTTGTAAACTGACATGTCAAAACATCCTGAAAATACAATACAAAAAATCAATAGAGATACATCGGTTTATTAGCTCTAAGCTTCATTTTACCCATTCTCTACTCCTACTTAAGACCGTACAATTTGGTCTGGTCCATACCATCTAGTCATGACCTCTTTATACGATCTTGTACCAACATGTCTTCTAACTACACTTTCAAATTGACATTTTTCTTTGGGCATTATACTTCATTTGGGTCGACCTTTCTTAGAAAAATCTATGGAACCCTATGTAAGAAATTAAACACTATGTCATTTGCTGACTTGAAACTCCTAAGGCAATGCACTTGAGCACCCACTTCATACACTTGCACAAGGAATCCAAAGCTCCTAAATATAATAATTGTACATCTACCATCATTAGAGAAGCACCCGCATCATGTCTAAAGATACAAACTAGGTTAATACAACCATATGTCTTATTTCTAAACATCCAAACATCCTCTCTCCAAGTGTTTTAGCAAGATCCAAGTCAAAAAAGCATATGACCACACATATTGAGAGGACAATATTCTTCCACGTACCAATGGGTATATTGAAAGAGAACATATATAAAGAGGTTTGGTATACCATATTGAGCGTTTATAAAAAGCGAAACCTTTTGGAGTGATAATCCAACATTCCATCTCCCATATTTTAGTTTGAGCGCAATGGAAAATAATCATAAGTTATTTATGTCATATTATCATATCCTAAATATGCGAAAATTATGTTGCATGGAAAAAAAAGGAGTCAAAAATAAAAACAATGTTATAGATATGATCGGAAATGTTAGGAACACAAACAAAAATATTACAAAGATGCCAAAATTTTTAGAAACCTACAAGACAGGTTTCAAAAATGAAAAAAATTATAGATATGATCATAAACATTATGATAAAATCAAAGGAACTACAACATAGATCAAATATATTGTAAACAAACCAAAAATATCATGCCCTTATAAATAGACTGCGCATAAACACAAAAGTAAAAATGTTACTAAGCTTATCATAAACAATATTCTTGAAGGTGAAAATGTCAACACATAGGACACAACCATCAATACACAAAAATGGAAAATATAAAAAAAAGTAATAAAAAGAGCATAAACAATGGCAAAGTTAATATTTTGACCGAGGAAGGAAACTCTTATACCTACAATAAATACACAACAAATAAAAATTACAAACACTTATAATTTTATTAAAACAGAGAAAATGTCCCACCGACCATGCCAAATATGTATAAGCAAGATTTAAATACATAAAACAAGGAAATAAACAACATATTACTAATCTAAATCAATCGTAATACCTCAAGAGTGAGTTAAGGAGAATAAATAAATACCTAAGTATAAAAGTGCAACATATCCTTGTTACGTGGATTTTCTCATGGATTTGAATGTGATTTGAAAAACATTTTGGTAGCGTGCTTGTAGGGGAGGAGTGAAAGTAGGAAGCTCTCCCAAAATTAAATGGATTATTAAATTGAAAGGGCTCCTACTTAGGATGATTTCATAATTTAGAAAGGGTTTCTGAAATTGAAATATTTTCTTGGTTTGTTATTGTATAAGGTACCTAGGAGGGTAATTATTATAGGCTTTAGGTAATGGGGCCAACTTATGTTAAGATATGTGGGATAATGGAGACTAAATAAACAAAGATCTAATGCAATAGATTTAAAATCCCTCCTACCAAAAAAATATACATGTAAATGTTAGTAGTTTGATATCAAGGCTTTGACATGTAAGTTTCAATTGTAAAACATGTTAGAACAAATCCACAACAAAAAATAAAACATGTAAGTTAGAGATTCAAATGATACAATATGATAATGTTTTGAAATGAATCATAGAATCAGAAACATCACTATAAGAAGTAGATATGATATGACCAAGAGAAGAAATACTATGAAACAAAATAAACATTAGGACCTACAAAATGATATAAAAATTAGAAATGTTACATATATGATCGGAAATGCTAGGAACATAGATGCAAATGGTACAAAGATGTCATAAATTTTATAAAATTGCAAGAAAATGTCAAAAATAATTTTTTTATAGATCTAATAAGAAACATTAGGGACACAAACATAAACATTACAAAAATGTCACAAATGTTAGAAACCGCAAGACAATGTCAAAATAATTTTTTTAATGGTATGATTAGAAACATTAGGATAAAATAAAAGGTGCTAAAACATAGATAAAAACACTATAAACATAACAAAAATATTATGTCTCTATAAATAGAATTATGCAAGACACAAAGGTTAGAAACATTACTAAAATGATCGAAACACTATCTTGAAGCTGAAAATTTTAACACACATGATGCAAATTTCAATACCCAAACAAATGTAAAATCTAAAAAACAAAACTA